>JAIUZE010004866.1:0-90024 GCA_022085475.1 Heliosperma pusillum
GGAAAGAAAAAAAAAATTATTTAAATACAATAAAAGATAATAATACATAACGAAGGTGTCATAAATAAAAAGGGTCATTACAAAACGGAAATAATATTATACAAAAGAAATATACAAGACGGGAGACATATCTCCCGTAAAAATACGGAAATAAAAGAGTGTATAATAATATACAATCTAAGAACCGAATATAGGTCCAAGGTAAATATTTCGCTCGCTAGCTCGTCAATGTACCCAAGTATGCATCACAAACCTGCCAACCGCATTAAATATAAACACGGAAGCCACAGTCAGTGGGGAGTAACTCCGAGTTCTCCCAGCCACGAAATGTCGAGTTTAATTAAACATGAATAACATAAAAGCAATGTATATGGAAAATACAACACCTTAACATATATGATATGCCTTTCATGTTATGAAACAATTAACTAACATATAACCTAGCATATGAAAGCTATCATGTGAATCCGATAATAAACTATAACACGAGGTAGGGAAGCTGGTATGCTAGCTCAGAGGTTACCGTTAACATGGCCATGATACGCTCAAACCCTAATCAACACGTAATCATGTGAATCAGTTAACAATCGGTAATCCAAACTCTATCAACCTTAGCCGGCTTGCATCTCACCTTCTAAGATTCATAGAATCATACAAACATGAAAGACAAATACTTCTACAAACAGGCATAAGGTCTTAGTCCAGTCAATAGTCGACTTCTGTAACTCGAGGCTATACCACAAGGTAGGAAAACATCCTAGTCCTAGACTGATCAGACCTAGCGACAACAGCTATTCCAGTCCCCGTCCCATGACATAACCGTACATGAGAAACTCTACTAGGCGACCCCCTAAGCAGAGATGGCTAGTACTTAAGCTGGCTCCATTCCCAAAGTGGAACTCTTAGGCAACCATGCCCCGCCTTGGATATAACCCCACCAAGCCGGGACACAAAAGCTATCGACGGTGAACATATACTCGTTAAAGACAGTACGACCTATCTATGTCATGGTCCAAGATACTCATTTAGAATTAGAATGGTCAAGACGCCATATACTCATAATTCTCTATGGGTACTTAGTTAACACGACATATATCATACAATTAAACAGTCACGGGAAAAACTTCCTATCATGTGACTAATTGCATATAAATCATATTCAAATATCATATCGCCTCATATCTACTAAGGCTAATTCATTAATTAAATACAACCTTACTTGAAGACAAATCCCCGACCCGAGTCCCGCGACGGGTCATCAGTCAAAACGGGGCTGACTAGATCTTAGTTGGACCAAACCCGTTTGGTCAAACCGGCTAGAAACAGAGTCTTTACCACATAGACTTAGACATAAAAATCAACATATTCATTACATGTCATTTTAAAACTTCTAACATGTGAATTATTAAATCTTATTAAAAACCCGCTTGACTTAAAGGATATTAAATTAAACTACAATCCCGTATTATAATTTCTAACATGTGAGAAATAATAATTTTATGAAAAACCTTTTTAATTAAATATTTTACTTATTAACATTTCCCACTTGCTAAATATTACAAAACACGATAAAATGGCAATAACTCACAAACCGTCACAAGACCAAGGACGGGACCCACGGCCTGATTTGGGCCGGACAATACATGGGCCTGGACTGGGCCCACGGACTGATTTGGGCTAATTTGGGCTGATTTGATCGACTTTACTAAAAACCGTTTCTTAATATTTCCCGCATGCTTAACATATTTAAAACCCGTCAAAAACAACAACCAAACAATCAAACATCGACACAACACCAACGGACCAAATCCGGACCAATCCAGACCGGACCAGGACCGGCCTGAACCGGCCTGAACCGGGCCTGAACCGGCCGGTTTGGGCTGGTTTTTCCGGCCACCTTATTCGGCCACCACCACCAATCACACCAAATTATTTCTAACATGTTTTAATTAATCAACAACTATTTTAACATCCAATTCCACCATCATTCATACAAAAATCATGGTTATAAATAAATCATACAAATATGTCAAGAACACTAACATATTAAAAATTCCATACAACATATAAATCATACTGCTTATCATGTTACTACTAAAAATCATAAGTAACAATAATATGAACTAAAACAAAAGATTTGTGACATTAATTCGTCGAGTAAATCGGAATTGTTACCTTAGCTAGCAAAATCAAGGAGCACCAAAAAAATAAGAACTAAGAAAATAAGAAACCCGTCTTCTAATCTTCTCCTAAAATATACGAGTCACCAAACTCGTCTTCAAAATCTTCCCCTATAAGAAATGACAAGAATAATATTGTTAGAATTAAAACTTGATTTTCCATAAGTAAAGTGTTGAAAACGATTTTGTCGGAATTGAAAATAAACCGTACTTGAAGATGGAGAGCGAAGAGAAGATTCTAGAAATATAAGTTAGGACGGATTTGAATAAGAAATGAAGGTTTTGTGACGATTTTGCTCAAGAACGACGAAGAACGATAAAGAACGACGAAGAACGATGAAGAACGATTAAAGAAAGTATTAATTAGATCTTAAGTTGATTTATTGTAAAATGAAAAAGTAGTTAGTGAGTAAAGTGGGGTGGGAGTGCCGTGTAATTATAGGGAAAAATGGAGTCGGGTTTTGAAATTGTTGTTACGGAATTGACTCGGGTTTTATCATTATAATAAGGTAATTAATTAGGTATTAAGTTAATTAAATCAAATATCTAGATATTATGTTATTGTAATCAAAAGAAAGAAAAATATCAAGCTCTAAGAGAGGAAGAAGAGCCGTGTGGTTTGGTGATAATCGGGTCTGTTTTGTAAACGATTTGCGTAATTTAAGTTAACGGATCGATAAAGTTATAAATATCTTAGATATTATTATTAGTTTAATCATAATTGAAAATATCTAAAGTGAGTGGAAAAAAAAGGTGACATGGGCGTGTGACTCATGCCAAAGTCGGGTTTCGGGTTTGTTTCGGGATTTACGATGACTCGGGAATAGTTAAATGATGTTCGAGTTAAAACCGTAAAAGTTATTCTTTAATTCCAAATAAATTCAAAATAATTATATTAAATTTTAATAAATCCAAATAAATCTTAATAAAAATAAATTAAAAATATTATTTTTTTAAATAAAATTTCGGTCTTCAAAATTACAAGGCGAGTCGGAAAAGTCAACGAAAGTCAAAGTTGATTTAAAAACGGGATTCTCATGGAATCTCTCAAAAATTCCAAATACGAACTCGGAATTTCAAAAATTCAACTGGAAACAATAAATTCCACTTTAAAACTTAAACAGACTGAAAAGTATCCTTAAGATATTTTACTGGACAAATTGGGTACTTTTCGGGTTGTTACAGTTATCAGCTCATGTAGGCGATTACGGACCAAACCAATTATAATGTAATTCAATTCACTTTGAGGGCGTTCAATGTTGTCGTACAATCCACTTGAAAAACAAAATATGAAACAATACGATGATGTTATAAATAGTGCATGAAAAAGATACAATTATCTAATCCACATAAAACAGCTACTACAACTCAGGAACACGTTTAATTCCCATGGAAATAACGTGCCCTTCATGCTTATCATATTTTAACGGTTTTGTGAGAGGGTCCGCGATGTTGTCATCAGAAGCAATCTTGTCAATCACTATCTCCTTTTGCTCCACGTAATCTCGGATCATGTGAGCCTTCCGAAGTACATGTCTAGACTTGTTGCTGGACTTAGGCTCCTTAGCCTGGAATATGGCACCTCTATTATCACAATAGATGGTGATAGGGTCACTCGAACTAGGAACTACAGTTAGTCCTTGTAAGAACTGACGCATCCATATAGCTTCCTTTGCAGCTTCTGAAGCGGCATAGTACTCGGACTCAGTTGTAGAATCTGCTATAACACTCTGTTTGGAGCTTTTCCAACTGACCGCAGCGCCATTAAGAGTAAAGACGAATCCATACTGAGATTTCGAGTCATCTCGATCTGTTTGGAAGCTAGCATCTGCGTAACCGATTGCGCATAGCTCAGTGTCTCCTCCATAAGTCAATACCCAATCCTTAGTCCTTCGTAAGTACTTAAGGATGTTTTTGACAGTCATCCAGTGTGTTTCACCTGGATTGCCCTGGTACCGACTCGTCATACTCAATGCATATGCCACGTCCGGACGTGTGCATATCATGGCATACATGATCGATCCTATAGCTGATGCATAAGGAACACGACTCATGCGCTCGACCTCTTCCGATGTCTTGGGTGCCTGAGCTTTACTCAAATGCATCCCAGAAATCATTGGAAGGTTCTCCTTCTTAGAGTTGGTCATGCTGAACCTCTCAAGAATATTATCTATATAAGACTTCTGACTGAGTGATAACATCCGTCGTGATCTATCTCTATAGATACGGATCCCCAATATGCGTTGTGCCTCACCCAGATCTTTCATCTGGAAATGGTTCTTTAACCATACTTTTACCGAAGATAAGAGAGGGATGTCATTCCCAATCAAGAGTATGTCATCAACATACAATATTAAGAAGACAATCTTACTCCCACTCGACTTGACATACAAGCATGGTTCCTCGACCGATCGAGTGAAACCATTCTCTTTTATCACCTGGTCGAAACGATGATTCCAACTCCGAGAAGCTTGCTTAAGTCCATAAATGGAACGCTTAAGCTTGCAAACTTTCTTTGGATTTTTAGGATCAATGAAACCTTCGGGTTGTACCATGTACAATTCCTCCACCAAGTAACCGTTTCAGAAGGCGGTTTTCACATCCTTCTGCCAAATTTCATAGTCATGAAAAGCGGCGATCGCTAAGATTATCCGAATGGAACGCATCATAACTACGGGTGCAAAAATTTCATCATAATGCAATCCTTGCACTTGAGTGAAACCTTTTGCCACTAGTCGTGCCTTATAGGTGTCTGGTTGTCCTTCTACATAATGCTTTATCTTATAAAGACATTTACACTGAAGAGGTTGTACCTTATCAGGCAAATCAACCAGATCCAATACGTCATTCTCATACATGGAGTCCATCTCGGATTGCATGGATTTAAGCCATAGCTTAGAGTCGGAACAGGTCATAGCACCTTTATAGGTAACGGGTTTGTTACTCTCTAGGAGTAAAACATCATCTCTCTCATTCTTCTCGACCATACCAATGTATCTGTCTGGAGGAATGGAGACTCTACCCGACCTCCTAGGTTCCATAGGGATGTTAACCATAGCACAAGTTGAAGGAACCTCTTCCTCCATTGGTTGGTCGGTTGTTGGTTCTTGAATCTCCGACAGATCAAAGGTTCTATTACTTGACTTATTCTCGAGAAACTCTTTCTCTAAGAACTTCGCACTAGCCGCAACAAAAAATCGTTGTTCAGTAGGCGAATAGAAGTAATGACCAAACATTCCTTTTGGATAACCAATAAAGTATGTCTTGATCAGTCGCGGGCCGAGATTATCCTCGTGTCTCCACTTGACATAAGCCTCGCAGCCCCAAACCCGAATAAAGGACAAGTTAGGGACCGTTCCCTTCCATATCTCATATGGAGTCTTGTATACAGCTTTAGACGGACTTCGAATAAGTATTAGAGCAGCTGACAAAAGAGCAAAACCCCATAATGAATCAGGTACTACCATGTGACTCATCATGGATCGAACCATATCAAGTAATGTTCGATTTCTCCGTTCGGACACACCATTTAATTGAGGTGTTCCGGGTGGAGTTAACTGTAATACTATGCCACAGTCTTTAAGGTGTTGATCAAACTCATTTGAAAGATATTCGCCACCACGATCTGATCGAAGTGCTTTAACCTTTCTTCCCAGTTGGTTCTCAACCTTATTCTGGAATTCCTTGAACTTTTCAAAGGACTCACTTTTATGCTTCATTAAGTAGACTTATCCGTATCTACTCAAATCATCCGTGAAAGTGACAAAATATCTATAGCCGTCTCTTGCATTGATTGACATAGGTCCACATACATCAGTATGTATGAGTCCTAATAGGTCACTAGCGCGCATTCCAACACCTTGGAAGGAAATTCGAGTCATTTTGCCGATGAGACATGATTCACACGTGCCAAATGTTTCGTAATCAAATGGGGAGATTGTCCCATTGTCAATGAGCTTCTTTACACGTTTCTCATTTATGTGTCCCATACGGCAGTGACATAGATAAGTTTGATCTTTGTCACCAACCTTTAATTTCTTATTATTCACGTGCAATATTTCTGTGGTTTGATCTAAGATATAAATTCCATTCATGGAAACTGCTTTGCCATAAATCATTTCATTAAAAGAGAAAATACAGCTATTGTCCTTTATTGAAAATGAAAAACCGTCTTTATCTAGTACGGAAACAGAAATAATGTTCTTAGATAAACTGGGTACATAGCAACAGTTATATAAATATAACTCAAAACCACTCGGGAGTTGGATTACATATGTTCCCACTGAAACTGCAGCAACTCTTGCTCCATTCCCTACTCGCAGGTCCACATCACCCTTTGCGAGAGGTGTGATGTTTCTTAGGCCCTGCAAATGATTACACAGATGAGAACCACAACCAGTATCAAGTACCCAAGTTCCGAAACTTGCATGGTCAATCTCAATCATATGAATAAAAGATGACATACCAACAGGAGTGACGCGGCCTGCTTTTATGTCTTCACGGTACACGGGACAGTTCCTCCTCCAATGCCCAGTCTTGTGGCAATGGTGGCACTCCATGTTACTGTCCTTGCTCTTTGCCTTGCCTTGTGAGCCACTGGTCTCACCAGGCCCACTCTTGCCGTTTCCTGACTTTTTAAACTTTGGCTTTCCTACAGCTAGGTCGCCATGAGCCTTGCCCTTACCTTTGCCCTTGTTTGAAAACATGAGAACATCTTGCTTCATGCTCCCACTCAATTTCATATCATTCTCGGTCTGTACGATAAGTGAGTGTAGCTGATGAAGACTTTTCTTCATGTCATTCATATAGTAATTTGCCTTGAAAAGGGCAAAACCATCATGAACTGAATGAAGCACACGGTCAATGACTATGCTCTCACTGATTTTGCAATCAAGTGCCTCCAGTTTCTCGACATTCTCAATCATATCAAGAATGTATGGGCTAACCGGTTGGCCCTTCTGGAGTTTCGCCTCAAAGAAGCGACAGGTATGCTCATAAGTAACGATCCTCGGTGCTTTTGAGAATTCGTTAGTGAGCGTGGTGAAAATCTTGTTTGCACCTTGGGCAATGAAGCGTCTTTGCAAATTGCTTTCCATTGCAAAGATGAGTACGTTCTTTATCGCACCCGCTTCCATAACGAAGTCACTATATTCAAGTGTCTCGTTAGCTCTCGCATTGGGGCCTGGGTTTGGCGGTATTGGCTCAATCAAGTACTTGAGCTTACCGTCAGCAATGGCAGCATTCCGTAATGCCGCCTCCCAGTCCGCAAAGTTGGACCCGTCATTCTTCAGTCGCGTGGACTGATTCATGTGGTCCATAAAAGCTTTAAGCCAGGATTCGCGCGCGAGCGTGGCACTTGGCATAGGGATATCAGTATTTCCAGCCATTTGTTATATGCAGTATTATCAATGTAAACGAGTTCTACACTGAAAAAGAAGAAAAACATAATAAGCATACTCATCGATTTGAATTTAAGTCTAGTGCAAAATTTGTTTTAATGCAAAGACTCGAGCATTTATACAATTGACCTCCCTCAAGAATTATATAAATGATCCCAAGACTCAATTATCTGTAAATTGATAAGCCAACCTCTTGGCTAATTCTACCTTTAGAATTCTTGGTCGATAAATTTCTGTAAATTCTATCTTTAGTCCATCATAATCACGAGAAACTCTTCGGACTATAATGTTGAGATAAAATAGGTCAACACACACTACTTACCCAACGTAGAAGGGGTCATATGGAGAGTAAGGTCCTATATGCCTACCGACGAAGAAGGGATTCATAGTAGTTTGGCCTATAAAGACTAGTCTCAATTTTAGGTTTAGAGGAAGATCCCATCAATTTTTATTTTAATTCAATTTTAAGTGAACTAATATCTAGCATGCGAGAATGAATAAACTAAAATGATGGCTTAAAATTCCAGTGACATCTTCATGTCCATGATAACTAACATTCAAACTATATGAGTCAATTTTCATGCATTTTATTAGTAGGTGGTTTGGTTTAGGCGGAATATGATGCACTAACTATCATGTGATGAAAAAGCAACAAGAACGGAAAAATACATAAAAATATTACAAAGTCCTAGTGTGGCCTATCTACCAAAATGAACAAAATACAACTTTGGAATCCAACCCATTTGGACCCGAGAAGCTTGTCTTGATGTTCCATCTTGGTCCATGTAGCGGGAGTGAGCAATCCGATCTCCATCTTTAGTCTTCTCAAAATACATTTAATAAATTACAAAATATAAACCTATTTACATTCTAATTTAAAAACATAATTTAATGAAAAATAAAATGGAGATTCGAGATCTCAAAATTACATCAAAGATCATGTTTCCATCATTACGAAAACATGATCAACTAAGGCCACACTAGGTAATACAAATTACAACCGATTGCAAAAATACGTAAATTAAACCATTCAACCATTCATTCAACAAGATAAAATGCATCAACTATAAATTAAACATTCAAGACATAATTCTTTAATTATGAAGAGTAATTTATCCAAACCACCTTTTAAAATGATCAAAATTATGTGACAATTCCTTAATTAATCACAATAACCCCAACCAAACATAATCCAATTTTAATTCATATTCTTTAACATGAATTAATACAACATTATTTTAAACCTCTTTAAAATAATTGGGTATCCAATTATTGTGAACTTCTTCACAACAATAAACAAAACATTATCATTATAATGAATTATAACAAAAACTTACGACCAAAATTAAATAAACGAAACAATTTTTTTTTTTTCTTTTGGCAGCCACGGACTTTTTTTTTTAAAATATACAATTTAATTTGATGTTACTAAAATTTTCAAGATCGGTACAAATTATCAACATCTAATCATTATTAAACATCGATACAAACTAGATGATTCAATTTAACAATTTAAAATGAATATCTAAAACAATGAATACCGAAAAATATATAGTAATGAACATTCAAATCGATTTCCATTTACATTTTAATTTAATCCTTATTAAATCAAAAGAACTACAAATTCATCATGTTATCGTCTTAACTATTTAAAACAACAATTATAATGAATCAAAATGAAAAACAAGGCAAAAAAAATTCAATTTAACAATTTAAAATGAATATCTAAAAAAAAAATTTTTTTTTTTATAATGAATCAAAATGAAAAACAAGGCCTATGAACAATATCGAAATCGATATTCTCCTAATTGTTGCACCCAAGATGCTCCGAGATATGCCTTGCTTGTGCTAGAATTTTAGAGAAAAGTTACTGTTAATTTTTCTTTTGTGTGATGATGAATGATAGAGAGAATTCGTGAGAAAAATCTGAATTTTTCTTTTTCTCTTCTCCTTCGTCCGGCCGTTCAACTAGGGTAGTAGAAGGAGGTGTCTCTCCTCTTTTTACTACTCTTGTTATTAGGGTTTTGACCTAGTTACCATAAGAGAATAATAGGAGATCTTTTTCCCTTATTTTTATCTCCTATTAACCGAAAAATTAAGAGAAGAAAAAACTATTTTTTTCTTTCCTTTTTCGGTTATATTAGCATGTAATATAATATATACGTCAACTATAAATATCCGTATATTTATAATTTGCTAATTAAATATAACATATTATGTTTAATTACGAATTAACAATTTAATTCGTTTAAGCTTATATTATATACATTGATTAAATATAACGGTTTATATTCAATTACGAATTACATTTAATTCGTCTCAGTTAATATTATTTAATCGTTATTAAGTAATCGTATCATCATTACATAGACTAACCTTTTAGTCATATACATCGACTAACCTTTTAGTCATATAATAAGGCATCAATATGATTATATTATTCATATAATCACATCTCTCAGACACATCCTTTAGGTGTGACTTTTAGGGACCAGTTGATCACCGCCATTAAAATGACAATTACGTCAAACTCCTAGCAAGCCAACCGTTATCGATAAACGTTAATCAATTGATAAGAATACAAAGTATACCATGTGAACCTGTAAGAGATTTATTCATGTTATCACACTAACTGTGGAGGACACTAGCTCCAACAGAGGGTTACGCGACAACCCCTCATCAGTAATTGAAGAGTCTATGGATCCCAAAAACTCAAGAGAGGGGGGGGGGGGGTAAATTGAGTATAAATAAAGTATGCCCACTTTTTCGATTGTCCATATAAGCGTGTTATAGTAATACGTGGTTTGAATTTATTGATTAAATTCAACCCAACTTATTACTTGTAGCGTGTGTGTAGAAAACAAAAGACGTTAACAAATAAAAGAGCACGAGACACAAGGGATTTTTGAAGTGGTTCAGTTTCACAACTCAAAACCTACGTCAACTATTTCTCGATTAATAATTTTAGTACCTTCTCCGGATTACCAAATTATCAACCCACTCGTGCAACCAACTCTAGTTGTAACTCAAAGTTGAGTACCATTAAATACTCGATTCAAAGTTGTGTATCGTTAAATACTCGATTCTAACTCACGTTAATAAGAAAGTGTTTTTGATTGTTCTTGGTGCTCACACAATTCAACGTATAAGAAACAATTCTAGCACTATTATCCAATAACGTTTTTCTCAATAATAATTCACGAGTATAAGTGAAGCTTTTCGAAAATAAGGTTTTTGCAAAACAAAGATCTTACTAGAAAATATTGAGCACGTTTGCAAAGAAGAATTCTAGTATGAAAAGATTAGTTTTAAACGCATGAGATACATGGGTATTTATAGTAGATAAGCAAACAAGGTTTTGATTAAAAACCCTAGTGTTAGTCGTGACCTCCCTTGGATAACAAGAAAGATATTATGTTAAATTTAAAACCCTAGTAAACCATGTGCCTCCCTTGTGAAACAATATAGATATTAGGTATACATCTTACTTAAACCCTAATTGAACCTATAGGCTATTCACGACTGGTGTGGCTAATAAGCCTTGACCACGTGAAACCCTAGTCCATTGTTGGGCTTTAGTAAATTAAATTAGGGTTTAGTCTTGAACATATATGAAAATCCTAAATAGCATGACAACTCATAAGTTGTTTTACTAATCATTAGAGAAATCATAATAATATTCAAACAAAATCAATTTAAACCTTTATCTACTATAAATACTTTTTGTCAACAAGATTATTTAAAACTATATTCAAAAACCGTTTTGAAAATATAAAACAGCCGCACTATATTTCGCAGCTCCAAAGTAATAGTAAGTTCACCTATAACTTTGAGCTTGGTAAGTAAGGTTATAGTTAAAACAGTTATAACTTTACTTCCCAAAATTACTATTGAAATTACACTTATTGACGACGACCTATACTACAAAATCTTTCTGGAGATCTTCAGTATGTTGATCATTACTCATTCAAATCACGAGCTCTTCATCTTGAGCTCCACATGCTTCTTTAAGACTTCGTCGTTGATCTTGAGCTTGATAATCACTAAAGTTATAGTAGAAACGCCTATAACTTTACTTCAGCAATTCCAAATTTATAGTACAATGACGTATAATTTTTCTTCACCTTTGCTTTACAAATCATCAAGGTAATAGCTAAACTAGCTATAACTTTAAGTTCTAAACCATGCTTAATCAATCAAGTCTTAAACAAACGATTACGAGCACAAGCATATATATTATACACACATACTTGTCATTATCAAAACATAATCATATAACTTTATGGTTCAACAAATTCCCCCTTTTTGATGATGACACGTCTCTAATGATTTGTGACTAAGGTAAGTTCCCCCTCAGCATAATACTATAAAAGTCATAGTTGGATAGAACGCAAGGTCAAGACATCTAGACCTAAAGCATAAGCACCAAGGACCTTATAGGACTAATGGTCTTGACAAGGAGCAAGCTTAGGCAATAAACTCAAATCAAGATCATTTTTCCCCCTCTTGACATCATCGAAAAGACGAGAAAAGATATAAAATGACTAGAATAATATAAACCAAAGATAATAGTATAACCAAGTCAAAAGCACACATCACAAAATGAAATTAAGTTCCTAATAATAGAAACCATGACATCGTTTATGGTAACTACTAAGCAAAAACTAACAACATAATCAATTCATAACCAAAGTAAGGAATAATATGGCTTAAGACGTTGAAAGATTATAGGCTAAGAATTTATCAAGTTGAGATGTGAATTTGAGTAGGCTAAAGGCATTCATAAGGTCTATCAGTCCACCATCCGCACTCAAGTCCTCAATCGTAACCAGAAATCTGACCAAGATATTTCTGAAGAAATAGAAATTCGTTTAATAATACCTCCTTAACACCCGTTAATATAAACCTAGTGCATGTAACTCACAACTTACAGTAGCTAAAACCGTTCTCTATTGCAAATAGGACTGAACTTTCCTCCATCATACGAGTAGCAACACATAACCACAATGACGTACTTACCGTCGAATCCTCCACAACATATTTTTTTTTTGCTCATTTTTAGCTAAGCATCAATACATGATTTCCTTTTTTTTAATTATACAATTAGCATCAACACGGTGTATCCATCCAACCTTCTTTGATTCAAGACCTCCCGAAATATTCCTACCCGATGTAGTTGAGCTCACACAACACTTATCAAAGTATTCTTCTCCGTAAAAATTAGATTCGGTCTACTAACCTTAAGACGCATTAGCTTAAGTAACTTATCGCACATATGAGTTAGATACTGTATCTTTCAGCATCAACCACACCTTTTTGTAGCTTCTATTTCCCCAAACATCTCTTGACTATCTTTTTAGATGGCGGAACGGAAGACTGATATGAAGATTTCTTGACCGACTTTGCGGTAAAACACAGTGAATAACACAGGGATTGGGTTTGTTTGTGATGGTAATTGGGTTTTAATTAGAATAGGAATGATGAAAGAGGGATAATGTTGTGAGTATCATAATAGTGTGGGTAAATAAATGGTTATGACATAATAATGTAAGTAATTTACGCAAATCAATTAACATATAAATCAATCTCACAATATAATACACACTTCTTCATAAATTATATGTAGCAGCGGAATATACGGACACAGTCATGCAATCTCGTCTAAAACTAGTCACTCACAGGAGCACGAAATATTTATGACGAATTTGAAGTGCCACCGATTAAACCAATTTCCAACCTCAAAGTCTCAAAACGTTCTCTAGCTAATGCTTTAGTTAGAATGTCAGCCCATTTTTCTTCCTGATAAGTGAATATTTGTATGATTTTAACCCCCAATTTAGCTCGGTTTTGTATGTCATTTATGCTTTGTTAAGCCATTTTATGAGCTAATATTGTCTTCTAGGCGAATTCCTATGTTCTAACCTGTTTTGTAGGGAAAGTGACGTTTCTGTGCCCTCTTTCTATATTCTCGAGCATTTGCCTAGAACCCGACGATTTGAAGAACCAAGCTTAACCAAGTCAAAGGCATTTCAAGAAGGTTCACTAACTCAAAACGAGAGAAGAAGTAAAGACAATTTCGCAGTTGTCAAAAGATCAATCAGTTAGGCGAAGAATTCATCATTCTACATCAAACCCTATCAACAAACCCTACTCAAGAGGTCAAGGGGGACATTGCAAGTCAAGTCATATGCAAGGGGAGATGAAACGAGAGTCAAAGGACCCAGATGACAACTTACCCGATCGGGTAAGTGTGTACCCGATCGGGGATCTCTGCTGCTTCGAGCAAATTGCTTCAACTTCCTCCTTTTGTCCTATATGTTCAATGCTCGACCCCTTCCCCACGAAACCCTAATGCTATATAAAGGATGCTCCAGCCACTCTTCTCAACACATCTCTCACATCTCACATCTCTTCACACTATTCTCTTCTTACATTTCTCTTTAGTTTAGAATTTCTAGTTTAGATCATTTTCTTCTTCTTTTTCATCTTTAGTTCTTAGTTTATTTCTGTCCTTTCTACATCAAAATCTTAGCTTAGATCAATAAGAATTTCAATCTTTGTAATCTACTTTGTTGGGTTCAAGTGTTGTAATTCAAGGAACGATTATTCTATGCAAGAGATTTCTATTATTGTTATCGCTTTCGTTGTTGATCGTCACCTAGGTATTTCTATTTTATCCTTTGTTTAATGTCTTTATGTTTTCCATTTGATTGTTATTTTCTATCCATGTTATCTTAGATTCATTTTAGTACCGTTATAATCGTCGTTTCATTTCTTAGATTATTAACTTAGCGTCGTCATTATCGCCATATAAAGAGTCTTAAACTATTGTCAAAACCAAATATACATGTCTATCCTAGTTTTTGTTATTAACTTCATCTTAGATTTAGACATCGCCATGAGTGAGTAGTCACCTTTCTAGGGTGTAGGGTAGCCATGTTAGATTGATTAAAATATGTTAATTGGATAAAAGAAATTGTGCTTTTAAAACATTGTGTCTATGCATGTTTGGACTATAACGATAGTTGACGATTCCTGATCAAAATCATTGACTAGAATGGAATTCTTTTCCAAGGTAGAGATACGTGAATTGAATAGACAAAGCATGACATGGTGGATTAAGACCTAGTAAATTGCCTAAAAGCCTGCTAGACCATCTGATCTATGATTGTAATGAACACATCATTCTTACGAACTCACAATGAATTATTTGCATGTTCCATATCCAATTGCATCAATATATTAATCTACATGTGTGAACCTACTTCCCTAGATGCTTTTCATTATTGTTAATTCATCATTTGCTTTATTGCTTTCATCTTCAATTGCTTTTATTTTGTTTTCATTTATGCTTTTTGTTAGTTTAGACATCATAATCCCAAAACCCAGAAACTCGTTAGATAAAACCCAATTGCGAGACATTTCACATTCTATAGGAAACACCATCTCCCTGAGGATCGACCCCTACTTCCCTAATTACATTAATTTGTTATTAGCCTAGTCTGGGTAATTTATCTTTGTATCGGGCTTGCGACAGGTTCGGTCAAATTTTGGCGTCGTTGCCGGGGAGCACGGTTTAGTTTTCCTTTTTCTTATGATTTTTATCGCAATTAGTTTTATCTAGTCTTTAGGAACCCAAATTCCTTTAGGCCTCTCTTGATTTTTCATCTTAGCTTTTCAATCTTATGCCCAGATCTTCTAGACTAGGGACCCCTATCTTTTTAGACCCCGATCTAGAAAGGACTCTGCGTAGGAGAAAAAAGCTATTCAACGAAATGTCAAAAGCTTCTGATACTTCAAGTTTAGATCGTATTCGTGAGAAATACTCGGATATTTTATCTAATCTCGAAGGAGAAGAAGATCCATTCTCATCTCCATTCTCAAAAACCAATTAACTTTCAAACAACACTCCATCTTCATCTTCACAAAAGAAAATGGTTCGACTTTCGGACCATTCCAAACCAACTGCAGATACACTTCCAAGGGGTATCACTACACCCCAAATCACTGCCCAAAACTTCGAAATCAAACCTGCCTTCATCAATTTAATAGAAAGAAGTCAATTTGGTGGCAATGCCACAGAAGATCCCAACATTCATATTCAAAACTTCTATGACTATTGCTCCACAATTAGACAAACTGGAGTATCCCAAGAGCAGATTAGGGAAATGCTCTTTCCCTTCTCTTTAATAGGAAAGGCTAAACTCTGGATCAATAGCCTTGACCGAGTTGCCTTAGGAATAGCCGAATGGGATGGTCTAGCTCTTGCTTTCTATCAAAAGTACTTCCCACCAGAACGAACCGCACTCTTACAAAGTCAAATCACTGGATTTCGCCAGAGAGGCGATGAAACCCTTTATGAAGCATGGGAAAGGTACAAAGAATTACAAAGAGAATGCCCTCATCATGGCCTTGATTCATGGTTCTTAGCTATCACCTTCTACAACGGTTGTTGTGGCGAATCACGTCGTATCCTCGACTCCGCTAACAATGGTCGTTTCGATCAGATCGATGTAGAAATAGCTAGTGTAACTATCGAGTCAATGGCAATCCACGACTCTCAGTATAGCAACTCACGTCCTATGCCACTCAAAACCAAGCACGACGATTCAAGTAAAGTAGCACTCCTAGAAGCCCAATTAGCCCTTCTGCAGCAACAAGTAGGAAGCTCTTCCCAATCCAAGGAACATGTTAACGTCACTAACCACGTAGTGGTATGTGAGACATGTGGGGTTGGAGGACACAGTTTTCAAGAATGTAGAAGTTCGCTAGAGCAAGTCCATGCCTATCAATCATATAGGCAGGGCAATGCTTTCTCAAACTTCTATAACGAGAACACAAAGAACCATCCTTTTTTGTCCTACAAAAGCACTAACATTCAGAATCCCTACCATCAGACTCAACAACCATTCATACCACATCAACAGAAGCCTTACATTCCACCTGGTTTTCAAAACCAAAGACCTCCATTTCAACCTAACTTCAATCAACCTTACGAAAACCAACCTCAACACCAAAATCAAGGCCAACCCAATGATTCAAGCTTGAGCAAAATTGAATCCATGCTTCTCCAAGTTGTTCAAAAACAAGATTCAATGTTTGCTCAACTTCAAAAGAGTGATCAAGCTCAAAGTGCTGCCATCAAGATGCTTGAAACTCAAATGGCCCAATTGGCTGCCTCTAATGCCCAAAGAAAACAAGGCCAACTCCCACCTCATGGTGAGCAACCGAGGGACACCGCTAATGCTATCACCCTTAGGAGTGGTACCACTTATAAGGAACCTCAGCAACCCAAAGAACCAATAGTTGAGCCTACACAAGTAAAGAGCTAAAAAGATTCTCAACCATCCACCGTTAAGGAAGCCGAAAACAAACCTGAAAAGATGGATGAACCTGAAAAGGAACCCATCAAAATCCAAGTTCCATTTCCCCAACGTTTGAGGAGAAATCATAAGGAAACCCAGTTCAGCAAATTCATGGAAGTAGTCAAAAACCTCCCAAATCCCTTCTTACACGAAATTCATGAAGGATATCTTGACTAAGAAGAGGACTTTAGATGATGTTGAAATCATAGCATTCACAGCTGAGTGCAGTGCTTTATTGCACAATAAGTCCCCTCCTAAGTTAAAGGATCCTGGTA
Source organism: Heliosperma pusillum (assembly GCA_022085475.1). Taxonomy (NCBI): domain Eukaryota; kingdom Viridiplantae; phylum Streptophyta; class Magnoliopsida; order Caryophyllales; family Caryophyllaceae; genus Heliosperma; species Heliosperma pusillum. The sequence goes on from JAIUZE010004866.1 coordinate 17,220, forward strand.
GTTTCTCTATACCTTGCACTATAGGCACCTACACAATCGATAAAGCTCTATGCGATCTAGGTGCCAGTGTAAGCGTCATGCCCTATTCCATTTGTGAAAAGTTGAATATGGGAATTCTCAAATGCACCAGTATAACTCTGCAAATGGCAGACCGTTCTCTAAAACAATCTATGGGAGTTTTAGAAGATGTGCCTGTCAAAGTGGGGACGTTTTTCATTCCCGTCGATTTCATTGTGCTAGACATGGCTGAAGATTCGCAAATCCCTATTATTTTAGGAAGGCCATTCTTACACACTGCCGGAGCAGTAATCGGTGTTAAGAATGGAAAATTGACATTAGAAGTAGGTGATGATAAAGTCACCTATAACCTAAACAGTGCAATGAAAAGCCCCATGCTAAAAGAGCCTTGTTGTTTCATTGATATTGTCGACTCAATTATTGATGAATCTCTGTATCCATCAATAATTGAGGATCCTTTAGAAGCAATCTTGGTGTTGGAGGATATCTCGGAGAATGACAATTTCGAGATCAGTGAGCTGGAAAAGGACCTGACTGGAAAAGAGATATCGTCCGAAGAAGTTGAAGAGTTCATAAGCTTAATCGATACTTCTGCCAAGGCAGAAGTACATAAACCTGAATTGAAACCTCTTCCCTCAAATCTAAAATATGTCTCACCCAACTCTTATAGCTGCCAAAGACTCCAAGCTCGCTGAAAAGGGTATGTCTCTATTTTCATCAACCTCTTGACTACTTGTCTTTGGAGCAATACAGGTTTTCATTGGAGGGTAGCTTTCTTTTTTGCTTGGGAGAGACTCAATGCATAGCTCTTTATCTAGGGTAGACTCAACTACAATGCAAGGTTCATGAAAATTGGGGGCGTTTATTTCTTTGAGAGGTTGAATGTAACTTTCTCATCTCTGACTTCGAGATTAAGCATTCCGTTTTTCACATCAATCACCGCACCCACGATGTGCAAGAAAGGTCTCCCTAGTATAATCGATATTTAAGAATCTTCCTCCATGTCAACAATCACAAAGTCTATCGGGATGAAAAAATTTCCCACACTGACCGGCACATCTTCAAAAACACGAGGTGGCCTTTTGATCAACCAATCGGCCACTTGCAATGTCATGTTTGCGCACTAGATAGTTCCCATCCCAAGTTTCTTGCATACGGAATAAGGCATGACACTAACACTAGCCCCATGGTCACAAAAGGTTTTGTAGATGGTAATGTTGCCGATGTTAGTGTTGTCGATGGTGCAAGGGATGGAGAAGCTCCTAGGGTTTATCCACTTTGGAGGCAAAGTACCATGAAGAAGGGCGCTACTGGCTTCGGTCAATGTCATTGTCCCCATAGTGCCTATGGATCCCTTCTTGGTAAGGAAATCCTTTATATACTTGGCATATGTCGGGACTTGTGTGATTAACTCGGTGAATGGAATTATCACTTCAAGAATCTTGACAATTTCATAAATCTTCCAAGATGTTTGTCAAACTTTGGCAAAGCTTGTCGGCTCGGAAAAGGTACCCTCACTTATGCGGGATCGTCGCTCACCCCGCAAGCAAACAATAATTTATAAACTCAACTAATGCGATAACGGAATTCAAGGTCGGTCTCAAGGATGGTGGGGTTAGAGGGAAATGAATCTTAGTTTTTTGTTCTAGTTTAGTCAAGCAATTGAGGAAAATTATATTCCTAAACTAAAAGACTCAATCTTTAGGTCAAAATACCACAATCAACCCGTGGAACTATACTATTTCCCCCATGTACCTTGGTAATACATTAGTCACTCATATCAATAAGAAAAAACATCAAAGATGAAGACTTCAACATGAAACTAGTAAGGAAAGGATGTTCAACAAGATAACTAATTAAGCAACCGCGGAAATGTAATTAAATGACAAGTAAATGAAATTAAGATGGGAATTATATCAAACATGTATGAAAGTTGCAAACTTGGATTAATAAGTAGAAGGAGAGTCTCCTCAAATCTACAATTTACAACCCAAATCTTCAATAAACAATAAAGGAAAGACTAGATGTAACACCCCTGATTTTATAATAATGAGTAATTTACTAAAGTCGTAAATTTTATAAATTAATCTTTTACTTTTATCGGTTAAAATATTTTAAATGTTTTTGTAGCTTAAATTAATGTTAAATTGAATTTAGTTTAGCTGGGTAGAAACCGGTCGCTTTTCAATCCGTTATGAGTTCATAATCGAACTATACGCGAAAATCCAAGTCGGTAAAGCCAACATGAGATTTGGGTCTTCTATCGTTCTCCTTCTCAAAACAAACCCACCCTAAACCTCATATCCTTCCTCATAATTTCAGCATCACCTTCTTCTTCCTCAAACACCAAAAACACCATTAAAACTTCATAACTTCATAAACTTAAGACGGATGTCATTTCTTTATTTCTCAACGAAACTTGACGATTTTTACATTAAGCTTCTCCTCTCATCCTCCTCTTCCTTTTCATAACATAAAATATCTCTTTCCTACAACTTCTTATAAAACCCATTTTTTCTAGATCTAAACTTAAGACGGACATAACTTCTTCATTTCTTAACCGAATTCAATTCCGTTTAATGTTTCGGAATCCTCTTACCATCCCCTTTATTTCTAGCTAATAAAATATTGAAACTTTTAACTTTCTCTTAAGACCAATTTCCCATAAATTTCGGTTTGGGTTCTTCTCTCGTTATTTGTCGGAAAAAGTTGTATTTTGAAGATTTTGGGTCAAGGGATTCGTGTGGGTTGATGGTTAGCTCAGGAATCGAAGATTTGAAGTGCTAATCGAGGTAATGTTGACGGGTTACTCGATATCACAATTATATATGTTTTCTATATGTTTTAGTGTAGTAATTTTGATAAAGATAAGTTCTTTGTTATCTAATGGTATGAATTCATGTTCTTACATGTTGAATTGTTGAGTTATGAATCACTTGTCTTGATGGGGTCGGAATTACTGGTTTGTATGCTCACTTCCCTTCTTCCCATATAAATGTGTTTCAATGTCATTAATGAGGGATTAATTACTCCTTGGTTGTTTAATTGAGTGGTTTGTTGCTCATATGTTGTGTAGAGTAATGATTAGTGATGGATTTATGTTGGTAGTGCAAATGAGTTTGAGTTCATATAAATTGATTAAATGCATTATTGAGTGAATTTATGAAGGGGATGTGCTAATGTTGTTATTTAGTCATGCTTAGGCTCCTCCCATGTTTCTTGTATCACAAATATGTTAATCTTATGCTAATTGAGGAATTTCCATGATAGTTTAGTGATATTGTGCTCAACTTTGAAGTTTGAGCGATTTGGGTAAAGTTGCGGTTTTGTATTGTTGGTAATTCTTGGAATCGACCGTTGTAAGTTCGTGTCTAAATCGTAAATGAGGGTTGGGAAACCTTTTCGGGTATTTAAATGTTCATTTGAGGTGCTAGAATGGGTACTAAGATGTTTAAACAAGTTTAATGAAAGTTAGAATGAAAATTGGAATGGGAAAAGCAAGTTTGGATTTTGTCTATATGAAGGGTCAACTTTAAACGCTCATATCTTGAGTTCTAGAAATAATATTGATGTAATTACAAGTCGAGGAGTTAGCTTGTCCTCTTACGGTTCTAACGGTAGGTCACACGCCCAAAAACGCCAAGATATGAGTGAGAAATCACCGTTTTACGAAATCTGGTCGCACAGTGAGTTGAGCGGAGGGCACCGTGCGCAGCTCTTCCAGGGAAGGCTACACCGTGCGGTTCTCACCAAGCCTTTCTCAACTAGACCATGTGTAACACCTCCAGAGAGGCATACACCGTGATATTCTTACGGTACTTATCCCAACTTGACAGTGCTTTCCTCCAGAGTTAAGCATAGTTGGTCTGTTACCTCTTTTCTTGAATTGTCTTGTTGCTTGTGCTCTATATCTTTGTTCTAATTCTTGTGGGGGGTATGCTAACACCATTTTACCATTGGAATAAATTTCTTAGACCCCATTCACATGTTTAATGACGGTATGACGGTTCATCGATGATTTCTTATGCATATTGGTTTTACCCTTGTTTTAGATGGTTTCCATACATGTTTTGAGATGGGCTTTATGTTTCTTATTGATTATACTTCTTAAACTTCGTCCAATGCTTATGTAACATGTATTAACTCTTTTTTATCATTGATACATTTATCTTATGATTTTCTCACATGTTTAGTGACGGTTTTAGCATGCTTCCCCCTGTGACTCAATTATGCCTTGAAAAATGGATCGAGTCTCGTTTATTGGATGTTTTGAGCTCTCAATTTCCGGTTGCACCTCTATACTCGTTAGACTTGATGTCAGAGCGATAGGGTTACAACCTTAATGCTTGTGCATTTGTTTAGTGGGGATATGACGACGTTGTTAGGAGGCGAACGCAATGCGTTGAACAACCCGACCGTCAAATGTTGTATCCTTGCGAGGTGGTTTTATTGCATGTAGCGTACTCGCTTGTTCACTTTGACCTTGTCTTCTACGTAGTTTAGACATAAGGTAATGCTTGTGCTCTTTCCGCCTCTTTCGCGTAGTTTAGCCGAATTTGGGGTACTCGACGTCCTTTGAGTTGATCGAGTCTTGGATGCGAAATGTTCATCACATGTCGAATCGGGTACAAGTTTTGTCCCGAGAGTCTGGAGAGGTTTTGACTAGGACCGTATTATTATCGTCGTCCTACCGGGAGGAAATGTGTCGTTCGTGTACGAGATGTTTATCGTATACGGTTCAGGGAAATGTTTATCCCGTGGACGATATTGGTCATACTTTCTAAGTACAGATGCTAGTGCGTGTCATTTACCGTTATAGTGTGTTTGCTTGTATGTTTGATCATGTCTTGGATTGTATACTTGGATATTGGATGGCTATGATTGGTTTGCTTGTTGAGTCCCTAACCTTCTCAAGCATATGTCGCTAATGGTGAGATGTAAGCCCTTACTATTCTATATGGTTTCCAAGGGGAGTCTTCCCCGAGTCTTGTATTGCATGATGATGATGAATGATGATTTCCTTTACTCGCATGTTGTTATTATTGTAATGTTATTCTCATATCCGGCATGATATATATGTTTGCATTATGACATGTGATTATATGTTTTTCTATGTGCGTTTTGATCTTATATGGCTGAGAGAACCCCGAGTTACTCCCCACTGTCTGTGGCATTCATGTTTCATGAATGAACAGGTTACAGGTTGATGTTGCATGGGGTTTTGACGAGTGAGCTAGCAAGCGTTGTTCTTACAGCGAATTACCCTTAGCGTTTTAGTTTATATTAGTCCTTTCTATTTTTATTTATGTTTATGTACTTGTCGAGGGATAGAGATCCCTTGTGCTTATTTAAGTTACAAGTTTTGTACAAAAGATTTATTAGACTAAGTTTTGGTTTTTTTATAAAATAGTGACATTCGCGGTTTTGCATTTAAAGTTTTAAAAATCTTGTAAAGCATTATGTGTTTACTTTATTGCGAAATCGCGGGGTGTCACACTAGATATAACAAAAACTAAGTAGAAATATGGAATAGATATCATTAATGAAGGAAGGATTAGGTATTGATTAGAAAATATTACTTGCTTATTACTAGGGTTCTCTATCTAGGGTAGCGTCCCAAAATGGCCCAAAATGGAGTATATATAGTGTCCCTTTAATTAGGTCTCAAAATGAAGGAAGAAAGTGATTTGCGAATAAAGGACTCCGGGTCGGCCGACTGGCCAAGCCCGAGTTACAAATGATGCAAAATTTCAGAAATTGGCACGAAAAGACCTCCTACCGGTGGACCGGTTGTCGGCCGGCCGACAGGGAGGTCCTATGTCTTCCTTCTTCGACGCTATGTGGTGGTGCGTGGCTCCCCTGCCGGCGGACCGGCTACCAGCCGGCCATCAAGAAGTCCTTCTCTTCTCTTCTTTTTGTCTTCGGCCATGAGTGTGATGGTTGGAGCCGGTGGACCGGCTGCCGGTGGGCTGGCCAGCACCGAGTCCACCACCCTTTGTCTTCATCTTTGGTCTTCGTGGGTGAGTGATAAGCGGTTGTCGCGCACCACTCAAGCAAACACAATTTATAAAACCCAACTAATTCAATAGCGGTAGTCGGGGCCAGTCTCAAGGATGGTGGGGTTAGAATGGGTATAAATCTGGGTTTTTGTTTTAGTTTAGTCAAATACAAATTTTGGTGTTGATGTAACAAAATTAATAAGAAATAACAATAAATGAATAAACTAAAATTAATGCAAATAAGAGAAAAGTCAAGGTCTCGGAGTCGCAAATGTGAAGGGAATGAGTCGGGTCTCGACTCAAGGAGAGGTCGGGTCGGTCTTCTTGCAATCCCGAGTCATGCTTAAAATTTCGCTTCAAGACCAGGCCCAAAATCGTCTCATCCAAGCTATCGCTGTGAGGACAAGTCACAATACAAATGAAAGACTCAATCTTTCAATCAAGGCATTTCAACAAACATGTGTTATGCATGAGATTGAACACAAACTACTCATATTAATTCCATAGCCTCAACAACATAATCAAACCACATTTAATCACAAAAGCATCCCCTTGACCCCAACAATAAACAACTCAAACATAATTAAGACATGAAGATTATAGCAATAATAACAAAGGTAAACATTACTAATTACTAGATCGATCTACTAAAAGTATATAATGAAAATGAAATTAGAAGGAAATATATGAGATTTTTAATGATTTAACATAAATGAGATAGAAAAGATACGAACTTGAATAAAAACTCGTCTTCTTTAATATTAATATATGGCTAATATTAATATATGGGTCTTAATAATATATATGGGGACTTATATTAAAAAGGGAAATTCTACGTTGTACCCCTGAATTTTTCACTTTTCTATGTTGTACCCCTTTGTTTTTTATATTTTACATTGTACCCCTAAACTTCTTATATATTTCTCTATCATGACTTTGTTTAACTCTCCATTAACTTTATCACTATCAAATAACCGTACTTTGACCGTTATTATAACTCATTAATGTTGTATCACCATCCTATATGATAAACATCACATATCACTTTAAATAAGCACAAATTACTACTAAAAACAATCGTTATGATTCATGACATTAGAATTGAGATTTGATGAATTTGTAATTAGATTTGCATACTATTTGGCAGGTTAATGGGTAATTCGGCGAGCTAATAACTAAATGAGTAGGTTATCGAATAATTGGAATGGTGAATAGACGATTTAATAGGTCAATTAAGAAACTAAGCCGGCAAAGACAATAAATAGATCATAGTATAGACTAATGTATAGAATTTAGGGGTACACCATTGAATTAAAAAAAATGTAGGGGTACAACATAGAAAACTGAAAAACTCGAGGCTACACCGTAGAATATCCCTATTAAAAATGATGGGTCTTCTCTCTCCTTCATATCTCTTCTTCTCCGTCTACCCTTTCCACTCTCCAAGGGAAGAAAAAGATAAAATAACAATTAGAAACAACCAAAAATAACCAACACGCGCAAAAGGGCTGTGGGCTGGTTGGCATGCCGCCTGCCGCCGGACTGGCTCCAATCCCTCTGATTCAAAACTGCTGGATGTCTGCGAAGGGGGTTCCAAACTGGTGGTCAAGCGGCCGGGTAGGACCTATTGTCTGCTGCAGCCACTCGAAGAGAGGAGAAAGGAAGGCGAAGGAAAAGGAGGGGGTTACCAGCCGGCCAGCCGGCTGGGGCCCCTTGGCAAGAGTCTTTGTTGCGGCAGGAGGGAGGACACTGAGGGAATAAAGCAGATTGGTGGTCACCAGCCGGTCGCCCGGCGATCGGCCGACCGGTTGGGACCCATCTGGTTCTTTGTCACGGTCGTGTTGCGTCTGATTGGCGCGGAGCACGGAGGTGAGCATAAGACAGGTGCCTTGTCGACAGTGAAGAGCGAGGAAGATGGGTTTGGGTTTTGATGCTCAGTCTTAGGTTTATGCATCGCAAGGACAGGTAGAGTGAATGGTGTAATAATGGTGAATGAAGATTGTTGATGTGGTGATACTTTTACGAAAATATACACTAACAAAAATATTGTCTCAAATATTACCAAGTTCTACGAAAAATAACAATTATTCGCAATTAATATAGAAAAACTAATAATTACTAATTAACATATAAAATTAGTAATCGATTAAATCGCACAAAATTGGGTTAAGTAGAGATTTAAAATATGGGGTAGAACGATACTAAAACATGACTTATCAGTAAGGGGTCCAAACCATTGTCCCCGGCAACGGCACCATTTTGATAAGGACGTGTCGTTGGGGTCCAAACCAAACAATATCTAACAAGACTAGCAAGTGGCAATTCAAGGTTGGTTCACGGAGACAGGTTGATTGGCAATGAGAAGTATTAACTAGGTCTAATGTTCCTAGAAGTCACAAATTGATTTATGAGAGAGTTGCGCTAAGCTAAGGTAAAATTAAACAACAACTAAGCTAAAAAGACAAGATAATCAACAAAGATGAGATCATCAAAGAACAATTAGGGATCATGGGATCATATGGGGTAGATTAGGGGTACATGATATCTATCTTAGGTTAATTGTTGGGTAGAATCGGACTATGAGACGAGGCTCTCGGTCTTACGCTCCTACCTAGACCAAGTGAGCTAGCTCTCGCATACATTCACCCTACCCACTAACACAATGAATGTTTTTACCCTTCCTAAGACTCTCGGTCTTATAGGAGGGTATTAAAAATTAACAAAACATGTAAGACTAGTCTATACATTTCATCAAACAAGTAGAATTCATTAGTTGAAACCATACCTAACAATTAAGCTTAAGACAAATTAATCATGCATTTGACCTCTAACATCCCTCATAATTACCTATTAACCCTAGCTAACACACTACTCACTAATCATGGTGATTAAGACCAAAATAATATAAACACAAGCATAAGATGAGATAAACATGATTATTAATGAAAGTGATTAACAAAGAATTAACAAGTTAAGAGAGATTAAGGATTGTATCAAATAATTAGGAAAGTATATGAACATTAATAAAAAACCAGAATATATAGAAGTAAGTTGTCACCAAATTTTCAAATAATCCAAGAACAAAGAAAGATTAACAACTAATTAAAGCTTTATTAAGGAAAGATTAACTAATTTGGGAGTTTTGTAGGCTAGTTTGATCTAATTCTAAATACAATAGATGAAATTTAATATAGGGTTCAACCATAAAAGATGGGATTTCTAATTAGATCCCCAATTATTTAATTTATACTCATCTAAGACTTGGAGGAGGAGGCATCGTATTTTTCTGCGTTGTCAGGAAAAATTCGGGCGAGCTGAGCTGAGCTCGGGCGAGTTGAGGTTAGCTGACCAAAACCCGACATTGAACAACTTTACGGTTTTCGGATGAGACATGAAAACATGAGTGAGCTTCTTTCTCTCGGGATTTATCTCATGCCATTACACATACTTTTCAGCTACAGGTTGAGCGGGTTTTTGTCTCCTCTCATTTCTCGCCTAAGCTTAGTTGTCTCGCTATAAATTTGGATGTTAGAAGGTTGAGGTTTATCGGAGGGGTTCTTTGATGAAGACCGTTTTCAATATCTCTCAAGGGAATCGAAGCCCAAACTTGTTGCCTCACATACATTTTCTCATCTGCATCCAAACCTGCAAAATGCCTATTAGCGTCTTTGTACTTTGCTAAAATCTTGGTTGTGAACTCCATAACAATCAGCGGTCAAAATGTTTCAAAGTATCAACTCTTCACCATCTAAACCGTAATACATATTTTGCACGGCTCGGATATGGAATTTACACTAACATTTACTTGAACTTGACTTCTTCGTAGCCTTGTCGGGATCAATCTTTTCCTTGGGTCACCGGCCCGTACCTTGAGCAACGAAAATATGAAGACAACAACTCGGGTAAGCTACAATTTTTTGCTCCATTAGTTCCTTTCACCAAAGCAAACCTTTTCTCAAACGCTATCGTTTGTGCCCAATCGAGCGCTTCGTCACGAGTTTCAAAGCTTATATTTGTCACAAATAAAGGGTTGTAATCAACCTCATCACCACCAAATTCTTCAAATGAATCATGTTAACATGAAAATTTAATAATGATTAGGTGCATTTATTATGTATAAAACGTCCTGAAAACACGAAAATAAACAATTTAAATAAGAAAATAAGAGTTAAAGTTTAGTTCAACTTCAATTCATTGATGGACGCTGAAATTCAAAGTCTGGTCCATGATCAGACGTTGAAAATCAACGTCCAACCCAAGGCCAGACGTTGAATTTCAAATTCCTAGCCTCACAAAACGTTGTGTTTGAGCGTCTCATCCATGAAGCAACGTTGTCTATCAACGTCTTGCCCATGTTTAATATTCAGTATTAATGTCCTAACCCCTCACCAACGTTGAGATTCCACGTCTACACCACCTACAAACGTTAAAATTCAACGTGTCTACCACTTGTGGACGTTGAACTTCAACGTCACCCTCCAACAACGATCAATCACGTTATAGCAAGGACATACAACGGCATCAACAACAATTGGAAACAACGTAATGCATGAATTCAAACGTAAAAAACAACCAATGTATGAAGATTTGAACGTAAAAAAAAACTTACAAGTCAAAGATTATAAGTTAGTGAATTTACCGATGATTCGTCATTCGCAAATGATTTCGATCTTCAAAATGTTGTATAGTTTTTCTTAAAACAAAAATTTTAATTTAGATTGGTTATGGGTGAATTTGGGAGAGAAGAGAGCGAAAAGAAGTGCAAGTGTAGTGTTCTGTCTTTTTTTAAATAAAAAAATATGTCGACGATATATCGCAACCCTTTTTTATAACTGTATCACATCGTACATATAGAATTTCATATATTGAAATCATATACCGTATTACATATATGTATAACAAAACCGTACCAATGTACCATATATATTTGCTCTCTCTAACTACTCAGAACCTAGGTAGCACGAAAACGGACACGGACACGGATACGGACACGACACGAACACGTGATACGGCATCTCGTGAAATTTAGGACACGGGACACGACATTTAAATTTAATAAAATATACGGAGCATATTTTATAGTTATAAATAACGTACGCTTTTATTTTTATATTGATATTTGATATTACATGTAAATAATTGAAGGTAAAATTTGACTTTGACTATAATGTTTTCTCATTTTCCACCCAACTCATCTTCTAATCAATCTCTTTTAGTCTTTCAACATCTCATTTCTTATTTATAGGTGTCCGTGTGTCCGACACGGGACGGCTAGTTAAAAGGAGTGTCCGTGCTACCTAAGTCAGAACTACTTTCAACCTTTAACTTTACGTACAGGCTGACATATTTGATTAATCTATTAACAAGCTTAATGTCTAAATTTTGCGGCGGTTTGGGTCAAACTGTAATCCAAAGAATAGAAGGTGATTCCTTAGTCAATCGCAGGTCATAAAACCTTCTCTTAAATTTAATGATACAAGGGGTAAATAGCCACCCAAAAACAATGTTATACCTGACCACCATTTCCAGATATAATATAACAAAAAAATGTGATCCCTAGTCCCTACCTAATAAAAGAAAATAAATGTTTGCTTACAAGATTTATAGATAAAACCCAATATAAAATTATCACTAGTAAAAAATACACCTCTTTAATTGGTACCAAAGATGGGGAGGGAGGGAGAGAGACAGAGGAATTTGTGCAGCAGTTCTCAGCAGCTAATCACAATGGTGTTGGACCCCTTGCAGACAATAGCGGCAAATATATTACACTTTTTAGTCTCGAGTGCTCACGCTATCTTGGGAGTCCATTGCAGAAGAAACAAGCCACTACAATTCCATTAACGAAAAATACTTACGTCATTGAAATTTAGTCACACAGAGTAGCTCAAGCACGAAAGAAATGCAGGACAATGCTGTCCAACCTTCCGAATGCACTATTTACTTCAAAAGACATAAGAAGTGGGAGTCCCATTCACCTCTCCTCTTAACACATTACCAACAAAAATAATTTACAACTTTTTTCAAGGAAATAGATGCGTAAAACAAGAAAGACGTAAGGTAGAACACAAAAATGAGACCGAGCTACTCTCACGGAGATACTTATTACCAGAAAGTCAGAAACTGAAGAGACAGATGCCAGAAAGATCCGAAAGGCAGATCTAACCAGTAATGCAACAAATAGTTATTATGTCAATAAGATAGCTGGTAGTCTATTTCTTCGTAAATAGGATAGCATCATGCAAAGAGCAAATAAGAGTAGCTTAACAACCACCCAGAAATATATCTTCGAACCTGGAGATCTGCCTATCAAATCCTAGCGGTCGCCTCACAGAATACCCACTACATCCTACGTACTACGATAAACTACCAACTATTCCACTGCCATGCCATGGGCATAAAAAAAAAGATGCTGAGGAGCAAATTAGTACTTGAAGGTTACAGTATCTCATAACATTGACGTTTCCTAAGAACTTCAACATCATCCCATCACTCAAAAAAGGTTACAGGATAATTTCAATAATTTTAACTCAAATGACAACAAAGGGGCAACAGCACAGGATATAGCAGGTCCAAGTGTCTCATAGAAGTTGCTGGCAAATTTGCACTTCCTTGATATTAATGGAACATGGCTACTGGTTTTCTGGATCCCTTACCCACAGTATGCAAGTACTGTCGGGAGAAGAGACATCGTTAATGAACTTACTTTCCAAAAAGGCCAAAATTATGTAACGGCCATCGAATAGGTCTAAACTCTGGAGAGGATTAAATAAATTTCCAAGCCTCATATCTATAGCTTATGGCTAAGCTGAGAACAGAATATGAAAATAAAAAATGAGTTTGCTAAAAAGCTAGGGCTAGGTCTGGTGGTAGTGACAGTAATGAAGTGTGGACACCTTTCAAATAGGCTTCTAAAAACTACAAGCTTCATGGAGACATGACACATATTAAATGTCATGTCCATGAAAATTACAAATCAATCACCCAAAAAAATTTTACCACCGCACTGGACGTGTCCCGAAAATGGAGGCACAAAAGCGTTGATCGGGAAATCTAGAGCAAATAGGCAAAAGATGACATAACACAGGCAAATTTACATTTACAAAAACATTCCTAACCTTAACTTCCTGTTAATTACGCATTCTGCTGGACCTGGCGATGAATTTGCATAATCCAATCAGCATAGCCACTTGTACCTCCTGTTTGATCCTCGATGAGATTTGCTAGAAGATAGAAACCTTCTCTAGGTTGTTCCCCCTGCCTCACAAGATGACAAAGTCGATAGAACGCTGGGTTACTCTCTCTCATTTTATTAATTAGTCCCATTAGCCTCCTTGACGTTTCGTTCTCGCTTTCACAAAGGCTGACCTGAAAATTCAAAAAGCAATTATGCAAAGAAGCGTCAGACTCCCATTACCTCCTTTGAATGCAATTGGATAACACTAAAGAAAGAAAAACTAGCAGCAAGGAATCTTCATTCTCAGCAGCACATATTCAAACACTTAACAAAATTATAGTCTCAAGCAAGTCAGAAATCAGTGATAATGAATTCGGAATTTGCAGGAGCAATACATTTCGAGACAAAACATAAAAAGATCATTTGCTAGGCAGCAAAATTTATCCATAAAATGTCATCACAATAGAGCGCCTCAACCACACTAATCGGCACATTAAAAGCAAGAAAAGTAAAATGGAATTCATCCAACTAGCAGAGAAAATTTAGAGCATTAAAGCCATGGGAAAGTAAGGGAAATTAAGGTGTACTGATCCTGGGCGGTGCACTTAATTCTTAATGATTAGACAGCGACATAGCAATAACTAATAATGTAACAAGAGTACTGTTATGCTGTGGACGTGACTCGGCTCAATCACTTTCGCACCACTAACCAAGCAATGGCAACTCGATGGAACATACTAGTGCCAGTAATGCATAGCAAGCACAAAACAAGATAATTTATAGAACATTTTTTAAAATAATGCTTAAAAATAAATAATTTGTCATTTTGGGTCGAACTTAAAATTATTTGTCAAAATGGTGTCCACGTAGGACTTGAGAATCACGAACCTGAGACACTAGATAACGCGTCATTGCTGTAATTCTAAAACAGGTGGGAAAAAACCATTTCAACGGAAACACTCCATTACAAATGGCGTGTCTTGTAAAGTAAACATGCCATTGGTAGCGGCGTGTATCTTTAGATAATAATGTGATTTAACAAAAATGCATTAGAAGGTGTACCGCCTTGCACTTTTATTTATCCTTCTATCCTCGAACTACTTTCTACCACCAAATCAGTCTCAAAAGAGGCATGCCAAATCACATGGGTTCGTCAGACCGATCTCAAAGCCCCTTCAAGTTATGCTCGACGCTGAAGCTCTCTGTTTTTGGGTCTGTGTGCAGTGGTTCGCAATGGGTGAGAAACGTGGGTTAGGGTGTGAATTGAGATACGGGGAGGTGGTCAAGGGACTCGTCAAGGGCTAAATTTGTGGTGGTGACGGTAGCGGTGGTTTGAATTGAGATCGAAACAAAGTAAGAGCAACAAAGACAAGAGATGTAAGACACCTCACTAATTCAGCATGAAAATGAATTGATAATTACATATGCTTTCTAAAACACCCTTGTCCAAACTCTTGCCATCTTCAATTTCCATTTTTTCATGTTACCAATCAAATAAAATACTTAATATTTGTGTGATTGATTCTTCAGAATAATTGGCCAGTATTTTTCTTTCACCCAAAAATAATTCATATCAATGGTGTTTGAAGATGTAGCCATGGTGCTTAGGAGAGGAATGGTGGGGCTTGATTGTTGTGGGTCATGACGTTGAAGGTGGGAGGATAAGGAAAAGGGGTTTGAGATTGGGAGGATAAGGAAAAGGGAAAGCGGTGGAGTGTATTTGAGTACAGTGTACGATTGGAATTACATAGTTATAAGACACGCCGTTGGTCTCTAAAACACACACTATTAGCAATGGCCTGTTCACGTCATATGATTTTTTCCCCATTTTCCAAAGGCTACAGTAAACACGCCATTGTCAATGGCGTGTCTATCCCGTGATTTAGCTTCGTGATTTTCCAGTCCTACGTGGACCCCATTTTGACAAATAACTTTAAATCCAACCCAAAACGATAAATTTTTTATTTTTAAGCATTATTTCAAAAAAAGATTCATATACTTGATAGTTACATTTAGGCACAATGAGCAATTATTCAAGAAACTACCTGTGAGAGGTCTGAAGAATAGTCTAGGTTCAAACTCCTGACAAAATCGGGAGGTAGCATTCTGCCAATCCAAATGACAAAACGAAAACCATCATCAAATATATAAAGGCCTCTAGGATCCAAGCTTTCAGCTGTTAAAGGCAAACGGGGTAAGCTCTTCTCAACATCCTTAAAATCAATTGCTGAAGAAGACACCTGATAAAAAGAAACATACGTGAACACTCAGATATGTGTTGACCATATAAACATTGATGTGTAGAATTCTCAACCGCTAAAAATTTTTATAACATACCTTCAATAGGAACTCATCCACACGAAATAAACTGGGATACAAAAATTTCAATAGACTTTTAACCGGCAATGTCATCAACGTTGAGCCAGCTGCACAGCGTTCATCTAGCTGAACATCTGCATGCCCTCCACGAAGAGCTGTTGATTTACAAAGTGCTAACACATACAAAGGCAGATACTTCAACGATTCTGGATATATCATCCTTCCAGCTAAACGATGTTGTACCGCATGGAGATTCCGATATTCTCTAAGCGCCTTCACTATTGTCTTTAACAGATAAGTCCGTGAATCATCCAGCTTGCTGGTTAAAGTTTTCTCGATTGCTGTCGGAGTATTTTATGTTTAGTAAATTGTACTTAAAAACCAAATAAGAATCATAAGGGGTGAAAATACCTAGCCGGCCTAGCACTGAAACTACAGCACCAGTGTCAGCTTGACGGTACATCTCTCCTAGATCTGCAACCACTGGTGCAGCAGCTGTGTGTACTCTAATACGTCTTTCTCCACATGATGCCGTATATCTATAACTTGTCAAGGAAAAGTATGGCATCAATCTGCTACCATAAGTCCTATTACCTACAAACAATGTACTTAAAGACTGTAATACCAAATGATCAAGAGACACGAAAGATTACTCTTACTTCACAAATTTATGAGTCTGGCAAAATCTGTAAACCCTTCTACAACATATTTAGCAGAAAACACCTAACCCCAATAATGAAGGATACAACAATGCAACTTGGAAGTATACAGTTTGAGTCGTCAGTAACGTTTCTTCCAGGGTTAACTGCATGGCAAAGGCCTTGTCACAGTCCACAGCTGGAAGTGCTAGCAAATCAGTGGACCGCAACATGAAGTTACCATGGTAAGAGCTGAATCTGACACCTGCAGTCATAATCATATTAGAAATGATAATGCCATAGTAGTTAACAAGTGAAAAACAAAAAAAGAGGTCATTACAAGTATATATAGAGTATAATAGGACAACCTTTTCCACATCTGATGCGCATAACAGCCTCCCATGCAGTCTCTCTAGTGAGATCCCTAGCCAATTCATGCCTCAACTTGTCTTTCTGAAGAGCTGATTTGAAACTAGGATAGAAATAAACCTGTCCACCAGTGTATTTTGAAAGAGTTCCTAGAGGAGTGTGTGAGTGAAGTTGATTAAAAAGATCACAGCTAAATAACAAACAAAAAACTGATCTAATTTCCATAAATATATACTCTAAATAGGATCTATTCCCAACCACTAGCTTTTAACGTCGACTCAACACTACCTTTAACCCATTTCTTGCAAATTAATCTCTAGCAAACAACTTCAATATGTCTTAACACTCCTCTTAGCCAAAGTCAATTTCCGTACATGCGAAACTTGTTTCTCCTCCTTTTTCTGATTTCCACCCAACCATTTTTGTTTTCCCCTTCATATTCCCTCCTAAATTTGGGTTAATTAGTCACAAGATATAGTTAAAAATCTCAGATTGGTGGTTTTCTAAATACATGGTGCAAACTATGTGCTAAAAAAGAGTAGTTCATATGAATCATTCCATTACAAGGTAGTATTAACCAAATAATCTAGGCAAAGCAACAATAGTCACATAATATGTAGTAATATAAAAATTCCTGACTATGATAGGTAGTAGTTTGCAATTTTTCCTTATTATTAGGCCGATTTGCATACTACTACTTATTATAGTCAGAAATTTTTAAATTACTACCTAATATGCTTATTTCTGCATAATACTACCTAAAACCTTACAACTAAATACATCCTACTACTAAGTTACCGGAAAATGGGTATTATTACTAACAACTCACATGACATAACTCATTTAATGTGTTATGACCATTTTACCACCACTTAACACTCACCCTTTTCACTCCTTCACATCTTCACTCATCGGTAAGACTAAACTTACCCACCTTTACTCATCCTTTTCACTCCTTCAAATCTCATGTTTTGGGGTTTTAAAGGAACAAGCTAATGGATTTAAATGGAAACCTTCTGCAAATCTCATGTTTTAAACAGGTGTGAGTGGGTATTGAACTTTAGCCACACAATAAGAGCTCAAAATAGATATGGAGCAACTTCATAAATAGGTCGAAAGTAAAAATGGGTCAATTCCTAAGAACTAGAGGGAGAAGAACAATTAATACCTCTCCATATTTCATAAGGTGAACATGATTGATAAGCACCTACCTAATGAGGCTACGTCCGTGAACTTGTCGCTAAATGCATACACATTCACTCCTATCTGGTACTTAGTAAAATCAGCAGCCATTTGCTTGTAGAATGGATCTTCAGCTACTCTTAAAGAATGTTCTTTATCAGTTCCATAAACCCGAACGTCCTCACCACGTAATCTTAACCGGCCAATTCCAATCGATGGGAGTGAGTTTTGGAAAATCATCAGTTTACCCCCTAGTTGCCCCTGTGAACGAGAAATTTTAGATCTCGTTAGACATCACCTACGTATTACAGAAATGATGACTATCCCAAAACACAGTTTTATTGAGTACAATATATCGACATAGTTGACAAAGTAAGTAACACACCATAACCATAGAAGCAGCTTTGAGAGCTGGGCCAAAAGCAGATTCCACATTGGAAGTGTCTTGAAACATGGACGGTAGACTATCCAAAAATGATTCAACCACATTTCTTGATTCAGAAAGGTTTACAAGGAGATCGTCAGGTAAAGGAAGAAATACATCGTCAACATCAGACATCACCATCATTTGGGGTTGCGTCAATGTTGACTGAAAAGGGTATACAAAGATGGTAAGCAAAAGAAAATTAAAAACAGAGAACATAGAAAAATTGACAAATTTCTATATGAGAAAACTTCACTTGCCTTCATGTTATAAAAGTGTATCGCGCTGTCAAATGTTATAAAGCCAATTTGTGTTCTAGGGAACCCAGGTAAATTATCCAGACAGGACTTGATAGTCTGACCCACAACCTATACGAATCAAAAATTGAAGCTTGTTAAAATGGACTTCTCCAAGCAATACATGAAAAGAAACGAAAAACCTGAATGCACAATGTTAATACACAAGTTCAAGAGATAATTTCTCATCATTATCCATAAAAATAATAAACTAGTCTCGGAAAAAAAAAATCTCACAACAAAATTGTATTGGGAAAAATGATTTCATAAGATTACAATTAATTACATTCATACTAACAGTTGAAGTACGTGACCACATTTAATACTGTTAGGATACTACATGGAAGCTATATATCTCTTGTTATTTTACACTCTTAAGCTAGACAGACTAATATTAAAAGATACCCCCAAGTCCCCAATCAATAGTTCACATATGACTGATGATTCACATGATTTTTCTGAACCATGCGTTTACTAGAATGTGAGAATACTATTTTCTAGCCAAATTCCGTGCTTCACCAAACAATGTAGTTTTCAACAGGATTACAATTGATACAAAATCATTTTGTCACGGAATAATTTGGACTATGTAACATGATAAAGAAACATCACAGGGAGGAGAAGAAAAAGATATATATATAAAAAAAAATAAAGAGTCAAAAACCAGCAGAGACGATAAGTGATAAACTGAGGCAAGGATAAAGGGGGGAGAAAGGAAAGAACAGGAAGGCAGAACAAGAACATGAAATAGAGTAGCCAGATAGTACATTTAAGGAATTGCACATTTGCAGGCAAAGATATCAATGACATAATGCCAGTTTACAATGGCCCGACTATAGATAGAGATAGATGTCAACTTCAAAAGCAACTAACTCTTATGAAAACAACAATTACTCTCGATAATGACAGCTTACCTCAAGCATACCACTCTTGACTGCTGATACTGACACATCGATGAGGAAAAAGTACAAAGGTGGCATTGGTGGACGCACCATGTATTCCGTTGGCGCAACGAATTCAACACTACCTTTGTTAAGCTCGGGTCGTTGATCTGCATCAACTCTTCTGCCAGTGGCGTCGAGTTGGGCAAAATAATCACCAGTAACTAGAGAAAAAACAAAGAAAACCCTTGAATGAAACATAATAATTCGCATGACAGATATACTCTTCCCCTAAAAGAAGTAACTCCAGACATGCATATGGATGGAATCTACAGATAGGTTACCAACTCGCTCATTCCTTAGCGAATCGCGAACTTACTCACACATATTTCATACTTTTATTACAATGTATTATAATTTTGGTTAAACCCCATCATATTACGACGCAATTATTGCGTATTGTTCGCATAGTTTATGTGTATTACTTATACGTATCGTATCAAGGCATATTACGAATTAAGCAACCCTGACCTATAGCACGTGAAATAGTGCCCGGCTGCACAGTCCTACGATAGGCAATTAAGTGCTACCATATGTCCATAATAGACATGCCAAAATTAAGCAGTTCAAGCATCAAGTGATCATTTATCAGATCACAAAAGACTTCAAAGGAGACATCAGGGCATCAGAGCAATGATTCAACAGTGTACAATCTTAAATTACATTGCTAGGTCAAATACATTACTATTTTCAAATATTACCATCATTAAGAAGAGCGCACAAGTTGCAACGCCACTTTCTTCCACCGTCAGTGAATGTAACGTATGGGTTTACGTATGTGCGACACCTTCGGCAACGAACAACGCCTGCAGAGCCAAAATTCACTATCGGTACTTCTTCCTGAAAGCAAATATAGGACTCCATGTCAAACATCAGCAAGAAAATAATTTGACGCAGAAATTGCCGACTAAAACATATAGCCAAAAGCACTAACCCCTTCAGAAGCTTCAGCAAGGGGGCAAACAACGGCGCCAAGTGGTAGATGCCACCTTGAGGCCAGTGACCGAGAATTTGGAATGCCAGCAGTAGTAAACCTTAAGTATTTTGAGCTACAATTAAATGGACACAACTCAGTAAAGGCGCTTGGCTCCACATCCCCCTCCAGAGGCCTCGGCAATGCTTTAGGATCAAGTCCACTATCCATCAATCCAGGTACAGCACCCAAGGCCAGAGAGCTGAAATCTTCAATCAAATCCTGCATAGAGCTTGAAGGAGGAGAAGCAAAGGGTTGTTGCATCCCATGCATGGCTGGCATACCTTGGTGTGCATTAGGCTGGATATAGCCTGGCTGAGGTGAATAATATGATGGAGGCTGTGCTGGTGGGGCCTGAGCATAAGTTTGAGGAGGGGGTGTCATCTGAACAGGTGGTATTTGAGACGGAGGGCGGAAATTAACAGGTGGACTTGGACCGGTGACACCAGGCTGTTGGATTGGTGGGCCCATAATAGGTTGTACTGGTGATTGGGCCATATTAGGTGGCCCAACAGGAGGCGGACGGGCAAGAGAAGCTTGAGGTGGGGCGGGATATTGTGGGGATGAGAAACGCTGGAACTGGTTCAAAGTGGGTGGAACCTGTGATGGTGATGGCACAGGTGGCGCAAGTGTTGATGGATGAACAAAACCCCCAGGTGGGCCAGGCCTAAATGGTGGAGGGGTTGGCGAGCCAGCCAAAGGACCATTTGACGAGAAAGGCATTGTGGGTGTGGGGCCTGAGATTGGAGGAGGTCTAACACTAACGCCACCTGGTCTACTCGCCACATGACCAGACGCTACAAATGGACTCGCAGCAGGAGGTGGTGCTGCCGCAAAGGGGCTAGCAGCAGGTCGGCCTGGATTTCCATTCACCATTTTAAACCAATCCTCTTCCCCTCTTCCACAAGTTACACTCTTTTTATCGCTAACCTAACCAAAAAACGTCCCTGGTGCGTAGGGCCGATCCCCGTATGCTGGAGGAACGACCAGAGATAAGCAAAATGCTGAGAACCTGTTTGAACACAACACGACACATACTCAACATTTGCTTCAAGTTTTCAACTATTAACAAAATCATCAAAATCATCTATAAACTTACGCACAACACTTAAAACTCCAATCTTCCACCACGAATTTTCAACATCACACTAATCATCTCCCTAATTCAGTTGCTCAAATCTTCACAAGCCAATGTATTTAGATATTACACCAAAACTAGTTTAATCGCATAACGATACAACACGCATTAAACAATACTCTTTCGATTGCAAACCATCTAATCAAAATTAAGCTCAATTACTTTCACATCACATAGTCTGTTTAGATCATACGTGGTATACGGTTTGGGAGCTGTGATCGGCTAAATAAAACCCTAAATCTTACATGAACATCAAAAGAAGATGGAGAATTAGGGGAAAATCAATTACCTGAGAAGTAAACAGAAGAAGAGAGGGATCAAAAATCAGAGATCAGTGATGCATCTACGGGGAAACGAAGAGAGAGATGAACAATCTAATGTCTGTGTTGCCAAAAGTCGCAATTTAATTTTAGGGTGGTAATTGCATCAGTATCGAACAAAAATAAATAAATCAAATCAACAGAGTTAATTATTTCCAGGGTGTACTTGGGGTTTTCTTTTTAATTTGGGGAAGTTACTTTGATTCCAGCTGGAATTAAGATTTAGGACGTGAGAGTAGACCTGGCAAAACTGACCCGACCCGAATAACCCGACCCGATAAGGCTGACCCGAGACCCGAAAGCGACCCGGAACTGCTTGACCCGATGATGACCCGAAACCCGAATTGACCCGGCCCGACCCAGACCCGACCCGAACTTTGACTGACCCGAAATAGACCCGACTCAAAATAACCCGACCCAAAACCACCTACCCACAGACAACCCAATTTAAAATGATCCTAAATGACCCAATTTATTGTGATTAGGGGTGATATACTGATAATGAGACGAGACAGCCCACAATCAGCTCAAGCTCGGCTTGGTCGAAGTCGGCTCGTGCGAGTTTGGCTCGCCGCCGGGCTTGACTTTAAAACTAACTTGATCATTTTGACTTGAAAATGGCCTAAATAAATCGGAAATGAATCTAAAATAACCCGACCCAAAATGACCCAAACCCGAAATGGCCCAAACCCGAAGTGACCCAAACCCAAAACTGACCCAAACCCGAAAATGACCCGACCCGACCCGACCCGACCCGAAAGGTTGAGTAAACCCGATATGACCCGACCCAAACTGACCCGACCCAAACCCGACCCGTTTGACCCATTTGCCAGGTCTACGTGAGAGGGTCAAACACTATGGCTAGAAGCCTAACACCATCATCAAGTAGAGATCGCGCTAATTAGGTCGTGATCCGGTTTTACTTTTAATCTCATTTTATTTATCTTGACCTACTTTGGGTAGAAGATTTTGGGTCGATGTACTTCCTCAAAACATTGATGATATTGCGTCGATTGATTATGACAGTTTTTGTGCAACTTTAATCCATTTTGATGACGTATATGTGATATATGATTATTTTGTACCGTTTCCCCTCCTTATTTTCTTATGTTTCATCGCATTTAGTTTTGTTTGGCGTCGGTTTTATCGTATTTTGGCCCTCATCTCGTGTACTCTCATACCATTTAATTCCGTCTCAATTCACAGGAAATATGTCAAGACAAGGACGAGACGGGATGAGAACCGAGAAACCGTCACAAAAGCTAAACTCAATGAAGAAAGGAAGAAAAGGAGAGGAAGAAGAGAATACAAGGGGCTCAGCCGGCCAAGCCACCGGCAGCTGGCCAAGCCACCGGCAGCCGGCCAGCCGGCTGAGCACCCAAGATTCATACAATGAAAGGAAGAAAAGAAGAAGAGAAGTCAGTGGGGCTCAGCCGGTCCAGGCCACCGGCAGCCGGCCAACCGGCTGAGCACCCCACATAGTGAAGACCTAGGTAGCACGGATACTCCTTCTAACTAGCCGTCCCGTGTCGGACACTGTGTCAGACACACAGACACACGGACACATATAAATAAGGAACGAGAGGTTGAAAGACTAAAAGAGATTAATTAAAAGATGAGTTGGGTGGGAAATGAGAATAAATTATAGTCAAAGTCAAATTTTACCTTCAATTATTTACATTTAATATCAAATACCAATATAAAAATAAAATCGTACGTTATTTATAACTATAAAATATATATTTTATTAAATTTAAATGCCGTGTCCCGTGTCCTAAATTTCACGAGATGCTGTATCACGTGTCCGTGTCGTGTCCGTGTCCGTGTCCGTGTCCGTTTTCGTGCTACCTAGGTGAAGACAAAGGCTGAAAATTGGAAGAACATCAGTGGGTCTCAGCCGGTCAAGGCCACCGGCGGTCGGTCGACCGGCTGAGACCTAATTCACACGATAAAATCCAAGTTTGAAATCAGTGGGGCTCAGCCGGTCAAGGCCACCGGCGGCCGGTCGATCGGCTGAGACCTCCGCTCCGCTTTTCCACTTCCTTTCTAATTTTGAACCCTAAATCTCACCAACCTATATATACCCCTCTCCTAATTCATTTTAGACACACAACCCTAGACATATAAACCCTAGATTTTAGCCTTCAATATTCCTAATCATTACTCTAATCCTTTGGTAATTAGCACTAATTACTCTAGTTTTCTACTTAGTTATTCTTAGATCTAGTCTTTCCTTTAGTTGTTTTTGAATAATTGGGTTGTAATTTGAAGAGAAGAAGACATTCTTATTTGATTATTAATCCAAGTTCCATCCTTTATTACAAGTTTTGGTATAATTCTTCATCTTTATTTTCATTACTAGTCTTTTAATTACTTGTTCTTGTTTATTAGCTTAGTTTTTATGTTGAATATGCCTTCTCTTGTTTGTTCCATATCAAAGTTTTCGTCTTTAATGTTCTTCATCATTAGTATGAGTGAGTAGTGTTAGACTAGGGGAAGATGGGGGATTTAATGTGAGTTTATGGGTTGATTATGGTAATTGGGCATAAAGATTAAGCCTTTTGTTAGTCTACTTGTTTTGTGCACACAAGGTGTTTGTTGAAATGCTTGAATGAGTAATTTGAGTATTTTCTCATGTTTTATTGCTAGTTTGAGTGAGAGTTTGAACTTGTATTGTTGTTGTGTGTGTTTTGGATGTTTAGGGAGAGGTTAGGGCGAGAACCCAATCGAACCTTAGACTAGGGCTTGTCTCGCATCGAGAGTTGGAGGCTTGCTCTTTAGTCCGTCTTACACTGAGAGGTGGAGACATGTTTAGACTATCTTTAGACTAGTCCTAATCCCCCACCATAATTGACTCATACTTGTATTAATGAACCCATCCACCCTAGTTCCTTTTAATTATTGTTTTTACATCGCATCTTTACCTTCTTGTTAGCCTAGTTTATTATTATTCCTCTTCAACTTGCTACTAGCTAGAACTAAACTAGAACTTAATTAAACCGCCTTAGAACCATAATTACCGTCCCTTGGGATACGACCCTTGCAATACCCAACGATAACTCGTTCGCTTGCGAGGTTAAGTAAAACTCCATCAAGTTTTTGGCGCCGTTGCCGGGGACGGCAATATTGGATAAGATAGTTTAATTGATTTTAGGCTTAGTTCGTTTTTATTTGTTTGATTTTCCATTTTGTCCTAGTGCATCTATTTGCATTAGGACCATTTGATTCTCTTTTGAGTGTATGAGCAGGTGTTACATCGGTCCACTCTTTCCTCTCGACCGAGAGATAGAGAAAACTTTCCGGGCTAGAAGAAGACACGCTCTTATTTCCTTAAGAGAATCCCCACCCACTCTTACCACCATAAATACTCCACCACCCACAATTGAGCCTTCAACTTCACAAACACCACCACCCACTTTACCACCCCTCATCATACCCACAAACATTCCAATTAACACATCACCCACAAATTCACCCACTTATTCCCAAAATTCAAACAACACCCACCCACCAAATTCCCCAAATTCACCAATAAACAACCCATTCAACCTAGAGATGGCGGACCAACCCATGGGCTACTACAATAGGCCGGACCCCGATCGGTCTTGCTCAGCTATCAACTACGGAGCCATCGCTCCCAACACTTTTGAACTCCGTCATCGTGTCATCTCATTCATTCAACAAGACATCTTTCATGGGTTGAAGAATGAGGATGCTCATGAGCACTTGGTAGGCTTTAAGGAGAAGGTGGGAACAATCAAGAGGAACGGGATCACCGAAGACCAAATCTTGCTCATGCTATTTCCTTTCTCCTTGAAGGAAAATGCAAAGAAATGGTTAAATTCCCATGAACCCGGAACTTTCACCACTTGGGCTAGTCTCTCAAAAGCCTTCATCACCAAGTTCTACCCCCCTCAAAAACCGCTAGAATTCGACATGAGATACAAACTTTCAAACAAAAAGGCTATGAGACATTGAGTGAAGCTTGGGAGAGGTTTCGAGATCTTCTAACCTCTTGCCCTCACCATGGTATCCCGAAATGGTTGACTACTCAAATCTTTTTCCAAACTCTAGAACAAAGATTTTGTGACATGATAGTGGCGGCCTCCGGGGGAAATTTCGATAAGATGAACAATGCCGAAATCACGGAGATGATTCAAAACATCTCCGAGATGGAGAATAGTTATGGTTCGAGGGAGAGCGAGGGTAGAAGTGAAGGGTCTAGTAGACTCGAGATGGAAACCAAACTCAAATTGGATGAACTTTCAAAGAAGTTTGATAACTTGGGTCTAGACAAGGGTAAGGGGCAAATCCACCAACTCCAAAGAGAAAGACCAAGTCAAGATAGGGTGTACTATGTTGAGCAACCAAGATCTCCACCAAGGTCCTACAACAACCAACCGATATGCGATACTTGTGGAGGTGTTGGTCACACATATGAAATATGTCCTTCCTTCCCTCCCGATGATCAACTCCAACAAGAATGTTATGCAATGGAAGGAAACCAACCTAGGTACTCCTACCAACGACAAGAGACTTTCTACCGAGCCTTCCCAAATCAAGACCCCAAACTCTCATATGGAGGGCAACCCTTGGATCCCAAGTACCAAGCCCCACAATACCAACCACCTCCCAAGCCCGACCATTCAAGGTCTTACAACAACAACCATGGCCAAAATTCCGATTCTAGGAGGTTTTCCCAACGTGACAATCACTCATATGTTCCCCCTCCGTTTAGAGAACAAAGAAACTCCAACAACCGTAATCAATACAACAACAACTTCCAACAACAACAAAATTCCCAACAACAACAAAATTTCCAACAACCCCCACCTCCATGTGAACAATCCAATTCTTCAATTGAGCAAATGCTAAGGAATATGGAAAATAAGGCATCACAACGTGAAGCAAATGCGGAGCAACAATTCAAACTCATGAGATCCGACATTTCAAACGTCCAAGCCCAACAAAGGAACTTTGATTCTTATTTGGCTAACCAAGGGCCTATCAACCTTCAAAAAGGAGAGCAAATTCTCCCAATGCAAGGCAATCACCCTAAGGATGGACCACCACACCACTAACAAGCACATGTGGTTGCCTTGAGGAGTGGGAAAGAGTTAGAAGATCCATACAAAAACTATGAGCATGAGCCAAAGAGGAAAAGAGATGTGATGAAAGGAGGAGTTGAGAGTCCACCTCTTTCACCAACAATTAGAGGTGAGACTTCCAAGAAAGGGAAGGTTAATGAACAAGTTGTGGATGATGAGAACTTTGTGTTAGAGGAAGTGATTCTTGAAGAAGTGGAAAACAAAGAGAAAGAGAAAGAACCCAAGAGAAGTGATGACCCTAAACAAGCCCCACCTCCCAACAAAGCCTACATCCCGCCAATGCCATTTCCCCATAGAGAAAGAGCCAAGACCGAGGAGAAGAAATTTTCCAAGTTCTTAGAAATGTTGAAGAAGTTAGATGTTTCACTACCTTTCACCGAGGTAGTGACACAAATGCCCCTTTACACAAAATTTCTCAAGGATGTTCTCACCAAAAAGAGGGGTATTGGAAGTGATGGGATAGTAGCCTTAACCGAGGAATGTAGTGCGGTGTTGCTTAACCATATGCCAAAGAAGTTACAAGATCCGGGTAGCTTTTCAATTCCATGCATGGTGGGCAATGTGAACATTGAAAGAGCATTGTGTGACTTGGGTGCAAGTGGTAGCATCTTGCCACTTCCTATTGCTAAGAAACTCGGCTTACAAGACATGATTCCTACTTCCATGACATTGCGACTCGCCGATCGATCGGTTCAATACCCTAGGGGTGTAATAGAGGATGTACCGGTAAAGGTAGGGAATTTCTACATACCGGCGGACTTTGTGGTATTAGATATTCCGGAGGATCAACAAACTCCAATAATACTTGGAAGACCCTTTATGGCAACCGGGGGAGTAATGATCGATGTGAAGAACGGACGATTCTCTTTCAATGTTGGAGGCAATGTAATTGAGTTTTCCTTGACGGGTATCTTGTCTAAGCCAATGTTCGAAAGTGCTTACTCGGTGGATATTCTAGAAGATGTTATCCAAGATGCTAATGATCTATGTTCGCGGGAAGTTGATGAGGAGGATTATGAAGCTATACCACCACTCCTTGATGAAGATGAGGGTAAGAACCCTCCAAAGGTAGACCTTAAAACCTTACCCCCCTCCCTTGAATATGCTTATCTCGATGAGGACAACTCACTTCCGGTGATTGTCAATGCTAACCTAGACCTTGATCAAAAAGAAAAACTTTTAAATGTCCTTAAGATCAACAAAAAGGCACTTGGGTATAGCATTGACGACCTTGTGGGTATCGATCCTAGAGTGTGTATGCATCGCATTGCACTAGAGGATGGATACACACCTTGTGCCCAAACTCAAAGGAGATTGAATGATAAATTAAGGGAAGTTGTGAGAAAGGAAATTGATAAATTGCTTGAGGCCGGAATCATATACTCCATCTCGGGAAGCGAATGGGTGAGCCCGGTTCAAATCGTCCCTAAAAAGGGCGGTATGACCGTGGTAGAGAATGAGGGCGGTGAACTCATCTCCACCCGTCCGATCACGGGATGGAGAATGTGCATTGATTACCGAAAGCTTAATTCCGCCTCAATCAAAGATCATTTTCCTTTGCCTTTCATTGATCAAATGCTCGAGAGGTTGGCAAATCATGAGTATTTTTGCTTTCTTGACGGTTACTCCGGGTTTTTCCAAATCCCCATTCACCCGGATGACCAAGCAAAAACTACTTTTACATGTCCTTATGGTGTCTTCGCATATCGGAGAATGCCATTTGGACTTTGCAATGCTCCCGGGACATTTCAAAGGGCTATGATGTCTATCTTTTCTAAGTATATTGAGAAGTCTATGGAGGTGTTTATGGACGATTTTAGTGTCCATGGCACCTCATTTGATGATTGTTTGAAGAACCTCTCTCAAGTACTCCAAACTTGCATCCAATTTAACCTTGTGTTGAATTGGGAAAAATGCCACTTTATGGTACAAGAGGGAGTTGTTCTTGGTCATGTCATTTCTAAAAAAGGGATCCAAGTGGACAAGGCAAAAGTTGAGGTGATTGAGAAACTTCCCCCACCCACAAATGTCAAGGGTGTGAGGAGTTTCTTAGGTCATGCGGGTTTTTATAGGCGTTTTATAAAAGACTTTGCAAAAATTGCCAAACCCCTAACCTCACTTCTTGTCAAAGACACTCCCTTCATATTTGATGATTCTTGCCATGAGAGCTTTTGTAGGTTGAAACAAGCTTTGATATCGGCTCCAATCGTGCAACCTCCCAATTGGGACCTTCCTTTTGAGGTTATGTGCGATGCTAGTGACTTTGCCTTGGGCGCGGTTTTAGGCCAAAGGCACGAGAAGAAGCTTCATGTTATAGCCTATGTGAGCAAGACCTTGGACAATGCTCAATGCAACTACACCACCACGGAGAAAGAGATGTTGGCGGTGGTGTATGCATTTGAGAAATTTCGACCTTATCTTCTTTGCTCTAAGGTGATTTTTTTCACCGACCACACCGCTATCAAGCACCTTATGGTGAAAAAGGAGGCCAAACCAAGATTGATTCGTTGGGTGTTACTTCTACAAGAATTCGATATGGTGATCAAGGATAAAGCGGGTGCCGAGAATGTTGTTGCGGACCACTTATCAAGATTAACCCAAGAGGATAGAGGAGATGTGGAGGATGGAGTTCCCATTAATGAGTGGTTGCCGGATGAAACTTTATTGGCAATGCTCGCTACCGACCCTTGGTATGCGGACATCGCAAATTTTCTATGCTCTAATTTCATTCCGGGGGATTTCAACCACCAAGCTAGGAAGAAGCTTAGGTATGAGTCCAAGAGGTATGTGTGGGAGGACCCGTATCTTTATAGAAGATGTAATGATGGGATTTACCGGAGATGTGTCACACATGAGGAAGGACAAGCTATCCTACAAGCTTGTCATTCTACCACATATGGAGGCCACCTATCTACCTCACGAACTCAAGCTCGGGTCCTTCATTGTGGGTTCTATTGGCCATCTATATTCAAGGATGCTTATGCCTTTGTTCACTCTTGTGACTCTTGTCAAAGGAGAGGCAACATTGGAAGAAGAGATGAGATGCCCTTGAATAGCATCTTAGAAGTTGAATTGTTTGATGTTTGGGGAGGGGATTTTATGGGACCGTTTCCTACCTCTTTTGGCAACCACTACATCTTGGTTGCGGTAGATTACGTGTCCAAGTGGATAGAAACTATTGCCGCTCCCACCAATGACTCAAAAGTGGTGACCAAGCTATTCAAAGATTATATTTTCCCAAGGTTCGGTGTCCCAAGAGCCGTGATTAGTGATGGAGGTTCTCATTTCATCAACCGCACCATCTATGCTCTATTAAAGAAGTATGGGGTTAGACACAAGGTCGCACTTGCCTATCATCCTCAAACAAATGGGCAAGTGGAGGTGTCCAACCGACAAATCAAGGCAATTCTAGAGAGTGTAGTGACAAAGTCTAGGAAGGAATGGAGCACAAAGCTCAATGACGTGTTATGGGCATTGAGGACCGCCTACAAGACCCCCCTAGGCACCACGCCCTACCGTTTGTGTCTTTGGGAAATCATGTCACTTACCCTTGGAGTTGGAGCATAGAGCTAGGTGGGCTTTGAAAGAGCTTAATTACAACATGGATCTCGCGGGTAATAAACGATTCTTGCAAATGAATGAGCTTGATGAACTTCGAATGGATGCCTATGAGAATGCAAAACTTTACAAGGAACGAACAAAGCAATGGCACGATTCAAAGATCGTGAGGAAGGAAATCAATGTTGGAGACAAGGTCCTCTTGTTCAACTCAAGATTCCAATTGTTTCCCGGAAAGTTGAGGTCTCGTTGGTCGGGACCCTTTGAAGTGGTAACCGTCTACCCGTATGGCTCATATGAGTTGAAAAACAAAGCCGGTGAATGCTTTAAGGTCAATGGCCAACGGGTCAAATACTATTATGAAGGGCTACCGATTGAGGAGAAGAATGAAATGGATCTTGAAGACCCCCCTCTCTTGGGGGATGAGTAGTTCTTAAACCCAAAACTCGGGTTTGGTGGAGTCCCCAAACAACCACCACCCTTTTGTAAATATTGCATGCATGTTAGTTTAGAACTTAGTTACTTTTGGATTTATGCTTCATCTTGTGCAACTTTGGATTCGGTGATGGGATCGTGTTGGTTTGTATGAAGTTTGTGTAGTGAGGAAAGTAGGACCCTCCTTTACTTAGCCTTCATCCCGACTCGGTTGGAAGGCAGAAAAATCGAATCTCGGGGCTAAGTAAGGAAGTCGATCTAAGGAAAAATGTCGAAAACAAGGGAAATCATTGAAAACACGAAGAAAATAGGCCTCAGCCGGTCGACCGGCTGCCGGTCGACCTGACCGGCTGAGACCTTCTGCTCATTTTTTGGTTATATTTGTGTGTCAAAGATGAAGGGGGGTGCGAGCCGGTAGGCCGGCAGCCGGCCAGCCGGCTGTGATCACCCCATACAAAGAAAAAGTTGAAAAAGTGGTGAGGAGAGGCGTCCCAGCCGGTCGGCCGGCAGCCGGTCCACCGGCTGGGACTCATATATCAATGCAAAACTTCAAATTTTTGAAGAGGAGAGAGCTTCCAGCCGGTAGGCCGGCTGCCGGTCCGCCGGCTGGAAGCAGTCATTGATGAAGACAAAGTTGGAAATAGGAGGAGAAGGAAGAGCGAGCCGGTGCACCGGCAACCGGTCGGTCTGACCGGCTGAGAACATCTGGAGTTTATATTGAAAAAAAACGCAAAACTTTCTAAGGCAAATGGGGTGAGCTGGTCGACCGGCTGCCGGTCGATCTGACCGGCTCAGACCCCCTGACCGAGATTAATACTCCCCTTCACCCCTTATTTTCCTTCACTCTTATTCATTTTCTCAAATTTAACATTCTCCCTCTACAATTTTCTCCCTCTAAAATCCTCCAAAAATCACCCAACTACACTACCCACCCTCATCTACACCCTTAGCTTTCTTTTTCACCATGTCTGCGGCACGGAAAAGATCGAGAACTAGAGAGCTGGCGAATGCCCAAGCGGCATTGGTGGCGGGAGCGGCCAACAACGCGAGTCCCGACCCCGACTTTCCGGGTCTCGAATTTGCCACCATACCCCAAAAAGGTAAATTCTTTTTGTTTAAACAACGCCCCTCCACAATACTTGTTTCATTCATCGCGCCTCTATGCGATCGCTAGGGTTAGATAAAATTACCTTTGAATTATTTACCGGGGTGGGTATGAAGCGGATGTACGACATCCATGAGAAAACCTCCCCCCGCCTCACTTGGGAATTTCTGAGCTCCCTAAATGTTACCAAGGACCGAAACTCTAAGGTGGAATCCTTGCAATTCCGGCTTCTCAACCGGGATTATAACCTTTCCTTGGAAGAATTCGCTAGACATTTTGACCTTGACCCGGCCCCCTCCCATAAACCACCTGAGGACTATGACTTGGGGAGGGTATGGAAGGCCATATCGGGAATAGATGAGGCGAGGGGGGTGAAGAGACCGGCCAATACGGTTCACAATGCCGCCATCCGCATTTGGCATCGGTTTATGGGTTTTACTATTTTTGGGCGGGATGAGCCGCATAATTTCCAAACCCCGGACCTTGAAATTCTAGGGTCCTACCTCTTCACCCGACCTTATGCATTCAAGGCTTGCATTGCTCACCACTTCGTAGTGCACTTGGCCCGTCTTAGCAACTCTCCGGCGGGTACCTCGGCGATAGTGGTGGGTGGCATCATCACCTACCTTGCAAAATGCCTCACCCGGGCTTTGCCCGGCGTTAACTTTCTCCCGGGGGATACTTACTTGACCTCCGACTACATTCAATACTCCTTGAAGTGGATCAAGAAAAGCCCCCTTGATGACAAAAACTATTGGCAAGTCAAGGTAGGCGGGGTAGAGAAAAATTCGGTCCCGCTTCCCAATGCTCAAAAGATGAAAATCATGAGGGATTCTCCTCACTTCCTCCTTGAAATCGAGGCGGAACCGGAACAAGAGCCCGACACAACCGAGGGCCCCCGTGTTTTCGGCCATGACCGACAACGTCCGACTACCTCCTCCCTACAATACAACCAACCACCACCCTTATTCCAAACCGGTACTAATTTTGGGGCCTTTCAACAAGGCCAAGGATCTACTAGCCAACCTCCACAACAATTCCCACTTCCCGACTCACTTGTTGAGTTCATGTCGAATGTGAACTTGGGCCTCCAAACGGCCGTCGAGGATCGGCAAGAGCTTCACCGGAAGCTCGATCGGGTCTACTACGACCAATCGGTGGCTCAATTCCCCGTTTACGATAATTTCATGAGACGGGGATACAACCACCCATCCGCCCTTCACCCTCGCTTCTACCTTCCTCCCGATGGAGGATATGAGACCCACGACGGCTCCTTAGCCTACGGTGACATTCGTGTCACCCAAGATTATTGGAGTGATACTATCTTTCCGCCCCCCACCCACGCATGACGTGGGCAATGATGCCCATTGGTACGGGGCTCCTCCACACAACTCGGGGGAATTATTCATCACGGGAGATGGGACGGTGGTGGGTGAGGACCCGACTATGGGTGGTGCCTTCCTTGGAGGACCCTCCATGCCCTTGAGCACGGGTGATGAAGAGGAAGGGAACACCGAGTCCAGTGGAGAGTCCGAGTGAAGAAGGTTGGTGATGCTCCCATTTCAAAATCCAAAATGACAAGTATGATCCCTAAATCCAAATATTTTCATGCATTTTACATTTTCGCATGCATTTAGTTACTTGTAATTTATTTTCGATTAGGACATCTAGTTGCATTCATTTAGGTTGCATTAGAATTTAATTATGTAATATATCGTCACATATAGGATTTGCATCCACGTAGAGAAAAAACCAAAAACATGTTATTTATTTTTTCAAAAAAATCCTCAAAAAGAACAAAAACACGTTCATTTGATTTTCTCATTCTCCTCCTAGCACTTGGACATTGAGGACAATGTCCGGTTTAAGTGTGGGGAGGGAAATATCCATTCTTGTACATATTTGTAAATTTTGTATATGCGTGATGAAAAATCTCAAAGAAAATTTCAAAAAAAATCGAAAAATCTTCAAAAAAATCCAAAAATATTGCATTGTATATATTTGTTTTTGTCTAACAAGTGATGTAGGCACACATGGAGCATTTGAAACAATAGGAGAATAGAAGACCGCTTGGTATACTCTTTTCAACTATTTTCTCCTTTTTCCGCTCTTTTCGCTTATTTTGATTAATATGGAGGAGAACGGGAAATTGTTGATGAGGATGTTCCTCGGGAACTTGATGTGTGTTGCTTATGTACTGCTAGTTTAGACAATGTTGCATATCTATTTGATTGTTATTAGGAATTAGAATTGGATCCCGTCACATGTGAATAATTGTTTGTCGTTTTAATTTTGCCTTGCATTGAGTTTGTAAATATTTTGAGCAAAATGTGGTCTAGAAAGGGAACATGATGCCCCAATGATGAGATTGTCTTAACCGTGTCTTCCCCCTTCTAGTGGCTTGCACCTCTTTGACCCCCTTTGTTAGACACCCGGGGAGTAGAGTTAACCCAAAGGCCATGGACCGCCTTGTGAGACCAAGTAGACCGTATGCTAGACCTAGACTTCGACAAAGCTACTTACATGTGAGACCTAGAGCCTCCTTTAGACCGGTGCATTCATACCCGGTCTCCATAGGTTGTGAGTAGGCTCCTTGCGTGACATGTCACATCTTCACGCACAAGTGTGTCGTTCTTTCCTTAGGTCGCGAGATGTATTCCTTTTTGTGTGCATAATTTGAAACAATCCGTTGCTTATAATTTTTGAGCCTCACATCGCCATATAAGCCTACTTTCAACCCTTTAGATTAGGACCAACTTTTGCATCCCCTTTGAGCCTTAGCCTTTCATTTGGCATTACTACATATACCAACTACATCCCATAAACAACCTTCCTTGATCAAGAAAGTTGTCACATTGTTTTGGTGTTTTGAAAAGGGAAATTTGTGTCGTATTTAGTGAACTCGAGCTAAGTTCACTTGAGTTGAAATAATTGATTATATTTGGCTTTGATTTTGAATAAAGAGGTTTTATAAAAGCAAAAACAAAATACAAAAGAAAGAAAAATGCAAAACAACAAAAAAATCACTTCATATTTATTTATTTCATGTTTTGCAAGAGAAAAAGTCAAGCAACACTCCTTATCCATCATTAAGCGAGTGGAAAAAGACGTTGCAAAATAAATGGGGATTTGATGTCTTTCCAAGTGAATCGGACTTTCAAGTTTGATATTTTCATTTGTTGTAATAAATTAGGAGAAATGGAATTCTGGACAATTTCTTGATTTGTAACTCCACATCTCCATAACGGTGCTTGCACCAACCCCGTTTCGACCCACTACCTATCCCCGCTCCAACCCTTGTTTCACCTTATGTGCATTACTACCTTTACATCTCATATGCGACCATATAGGAGAGGATTACACATTAGATTGCGGGCATGTCTCACAAGTCGAGTAGTTGAGTGGTTTTGGTTACTTTTTGTCACAAAAATCACCCGTTCTTTAAATAAGTGACGAGTGAAAACCGTGAGGAAGTCGGTAGTCTAAGTTCTCTTAGTCATGGGTCTCATTTGGTTGAATCTCAAGTCGTGTCTTGTTGGCTTTATACGGTTGACTTTGCCTCCCATTTACCCGCCTTTGAATTCGTTTTATTGGCATTTGGGGGTCATACTCGGGTTGCTTGAGCCATGATTAGGGGGTCGACACCTCGTTGAGACTCTGAGACGGTATCCCCCGAACTAGACCTTTGGTTTTTGAAACGAAACCCAACCGCTTAGATGAGGAAAGTGGTTGTTCTTTTGATTGATGCATCTTTTATGTCATTTACGTGCTTAATCTTGGATGCATCTAAATTTTTCCACAAGCCCCCACTTGCCTTACAAGGAAGTACATACCTCATTATATTTCGTTGTGAGTTGAAGGGACGGAGAAGGCTCATTAATTGTCTTTCATCGGATTTTAGTAGTTTAGTTTAGCTTATGTAAATAAGGGTCTTGTTTTTGTCCACTTACTTACTCGGGGACGAGTAATGTTTAAGTGTGGGGAGGTTTGATATATGATTATTTTGGACCGTTTCCCCTCCTTATTTTCTTATGTTTCATCGCATTTAGTTTTGTTTGGCGTCGGTTTTATCGTATTTTGGCCCTCATCTCGTGTACTCTCATACTATTTAATTTCGTCTCAATTCACAGGAAATATGTCAAGACAAGAACGAGATGGGATGAGAACCGAGAAACCGTCACAAAACTAAACACAATGAAGAAAGGACGAAAAGGAGAGGAAGAAGAGGAAACAAGGGTCTCAGCCGGCCAAGCCACCGGCAGCCGGCCAGCCGGCTGAGCACCCAAAATCCCCACAAAGAAAGGAAGAAAAGGAGGAAAGGAGCAGAGGGGCTCAGCCGGTCCAGGCCACCGGCAGCCGGCCGACCGGCTGAGCACCCCAAATAACTCATAACAAAACTCGAAAATTGGATTATAGCAGAGGGGCTCAGCCGGTCAAGCCCACCGGCAGCCGGTCGACCGACTGAGACCCATCTCACATGAAGAAAGTTGCAGATTTGAGTCAGAGGGGCTCAGCCGGTCCAAGCCACCGGCGGCCGGCCGACCGGCTGAGACCTCCACTCCGCATTTTCACCTTCCCTTCTTATTTTGAACCCTCAATTCCACCAACCTATATTTACCCCTCTCCTAATTTATTTTAGACACACAACCCTAGACACAAAAACCCTAGATTTTAGCCTTCAATACTCCTAATCATTATTCTAATCCTTTGATAATTAGCACTAATTACTCTAGTTTTCTACTTAGTTATCTTTAGATCTAGTCTTTCCTTTAGCTAGTTTTGAACAATTGGGTTGTAATTTGAAGACAAGAGGAGACTCTTATTCGATTATTAATCCAAGTTTCATCCTTTATTACAAGTTTTGGTATAATTCCTCATCTTTATTTCATTACTTGTCTTTTAATTACTTGTTCTTGTTTATTTGCTTAGTTTTTATGTTGAATATGCCATCTCTTGCTTATTTCATGTCAAAGTATCCATCTTTAATGTTTTTCTTCATTAGTATGTGTGAGTAGTGCCCTTCTAGGGTAGATGGGGAATCTTTTGTAGGTTCTTGGGGTTAGAATGTGGTTTTGATTGTAAAAATCTAGTCTTTTGGTAATTCCTATATTTTGTGCACACCATGTGTTTGTAGAAATGCTAGAATTAGTAATTCATGCTTTCTTTCATCTTGTTGCTAGCTTAGGCGAGAGCTTGGCTTGTTTGTTGCTTGTGTGTGTTTATAGGAGTCTTGGGGGAGGTAGGGCGAGAATCCGACCAAACCTAGGCAAGGACCCGTCTTTCACCGAGAGGTGGAGACCTACCATTACTTATCTTTAGACCGACTTTACCTTCTACCATATTCAACTCCAACCTCATTAGTGAACCCATTTACCTTAGTTTCCTTAATTCTTGATTTAAACCTCATATTTGCTTAGTTGTTTGACTTAGTTAGTTTCACTCACCTTCAACTTGCTATTAGCTAGAACTAAACTAGAACTTAATTAAACCGCCTTAGAACCATAATTACCGTCCCTTGGGATACGACCCTTGCAATGCCCAACGATAACTCGTCCGCTTGCGAGGTTAAGTAAAACCTACATCAATTTCCCAAGCCTTGACACTATAGAGGAATACAATTAGCTGGAATCGAGGTCTTCCACGATTTCTACTTTATTCCCTCAGAAACGGTTCCTACCGTCAAAGCTCGTTAGATGCCTTGTTTAGACGAACAAGCAGTTAGCCTTCTGTTTTGAGAAGATCGATTCGTCAGACCCTGCAGAGGATGAGATCATTACCATGATATTTCAGGACAGTCATTTCAACCCTACATAGTTAATCAGTGACGCTGGCTCAAGCCAGCCGAAAGGATGGAGAAAGTCGATCAAATGGACCAACTACCACGGGAAACTCTTCAAAGTCACTACTGGGGAAGGAGAGATGTTCAAAGGAGAACCAGAAGACAACGAATTCGAGTCAAAGTCGGAGTCGGAGTCGGAGTCCGAGTCAGAGTCTAGCGAAGTTCCTAGAGAGTCTCCTCCTGCTGTGACCCCTCATCCCTTTGTTTCTCCTAGCTTCACATCTAATAAGAACAGCAGTTTGGGGAATGACCCAGCAGCTGTTCCTTTACCGCCTCTTACTACTGAACAGATGGCCACTTTGTTTCAGTTATTTTCAAAATTTAATATGAATAAATCAGATTCTGCTTACTCCTTGTGTTTTTCTGAATGCAGTTATGTTTATGAAGACAATGAGGATAATCCTGACCCAGACTCGATCGAATTACCTCCCCATATAATCAAAGAAATACTACAAGAAGAGAAGGGGGCACCAGTCATATAAAACACCGAACCCATCAACGTAGGGACCGAACTAGAACCCCAAAAACTTAGAATATGGACAACCCTAAATCCGACTGAAAGGGCCAGTTTCGTAGACCTCCTACACGAGTTCAAAGACGTTTTCGCTTCATCTTACAAAGACATGCCAGGAATCGACACAGATATCGCAGAGCACTAAATTCTTATCAAGTCAAGCTTAAAACCCGTAAAACAGAAGCTCCGTCGGATGAGGACTGAATGGGGTCTTAAGATCAAGGAAGAGGTCGATAAGCAATTCACAGCCGGATTCATTAAAGTTTCCGAGTATTCTGACTCGGTGGCTAACGTAGTCCCTGTACCCAAAAAGGATGGGCGAATCCGGGTTTGTGTTGATTTCAGAGACTTAAACAAAGCAAGTCCCAAAGATGACTTCCCTCTACCGCATATCGACATATTGGTAGATAATAAAACAGACCACGCATTGTTATCCTTCATGGATGGGTATGCCGGGTATAATCAAATCAAAATGGCCGAAGAAGACATGCATAAAACAGCTTTCGTCCCTCCATGGGGCACATACTGCTACACAGTTATGCCATTTGGACTAATGAATGCTGCATCCACATACCAACATACCGCAACTACGTTATTGCATGACATGATGCATAAAGAAGTGGAGGTATACGTAGATGATATGATTGTCAAATCAAAAGACAGGAAATGTCACATCGACAATCTTCGCAAGTTCTTCCTCAGATTGCGCAAATACAACATGAGACTCAGTCCACAAAAACGTGCATTCGGAGTAACTTCAGGCAAACTCCTAGGACAT
Source organism: Heliosperma pusillum (assembly GCA_022085475.1). Classification (NCBI taxonomy): domain Eukaryota; kingdom Viridiplantae; phylum Streptophyta; class Magnoliopsida; order Caryophyllales; family Caryophyllaceae; genus Heliosperma; species Heliosperma pusillum. The sequence goes on from JAIUZE010004866.1 coordinate 56,351, forward strand.
GTTGTCAGTCAGAGGGAAATAGAAATTGATCCATCCACGATCAAAGCCTTAATCGAAATGCCACAACCCCAAACAGAGAATGAAGTTAGAGGTTTCTTGGGCAAGGTATAGTATGTGAGTCGGTTCATATCGAAAATCGCTATGATTTGTGAACCCATTTTCAAAAAGCTAAAGAAAACAGATCATACGATGTGGGATGATGATTGTCAAAAGGCATTCGACATGATTAAGGAGATATTAGCCAAACCACCAGTGTCGATGCCTCCCCAACGAGATCAACCTTTTGGTTTATATTTCACAGTCACAGAAACAACCATGGGGGCTATGCTCGCATAAACTGTTGGGAAAGACGAAAGAGCCATCTACTACCTTAATAAGGAGTTCTTAGAATATGAGTGCAAATACGCACCTCTCGAAAAGACGTGCCTCGCTCTTGTGTGGGCAACAAAGAACCTACGTCATTACATGCTTAGCTACTCGGTCAAGGTGTACTCCAAAATGGACCCTAACAAATACCTCTTCGAGAAGCCCGTCCTCAACGTATGTCTAGCAAGATGGACCTTAATGCTCTCAGAGTTCGATCTCAAATATGTACCTCTGAAAGTCATAAAAGGACGTGCCGTGGCTGAGTTTTTCGCGGAGAATCCTGTCAACGACACCCAAGCAATAGATATGTGGTCATTTCCAGACGAGGATATATTGAAAACTTGTATAGACTTCTGGGACCTTTACTTTAATGGTGCATCGAATTTAAGAGGATTCGAAGTGGGAGTGTTGCTCATTTCTCCTGAAGGTGAGCATACACCACTATCTGTCAAACTCAACTTCGAGGTGACAAATAACGCGGCAGAATACGAAGCTTGCCTTATTGGTTCATAAGTGGTATTCAGTCTATGCATTAAGAATCTTCGATTTCATGGAGACTCCTCCTTCATAATCAACCAGGTTACGGGAGCATGGAAAATTTGGAGTGAAACTCTAGCACACTATCAGGCCAGAATAGATCAAGTTACCCAGTTCTTTGATCAAGTCACTTATCTACATCTACCTCGTGAAGAGGATCAGTTCGCAGACGCTCTTGCAAAACTTGCAGCTTTGATCTACATGCCACACCACATGATCGAAATTCCTTTATGCATAGAACAGCGGTCAGAACCACCCTATGTGTACCAACTTAGAGACGAAGAAGAGAATCCAGAGGAACCGTGGTTCCAAGGCATTCTAAATTTCAAACTCAACGGTACATACACACCAAAGATAGATAAGATGGGACAACGCGCCATGCGCTTACTAGCCTCTCAATACCTCAGCAAGGCAAATTGTACAAAATCTTGGTGTTATCTTGCGTTGCCTTGATCGTTCACATGCACGAAAAGTAATGGAAGAATTTTATGATGAAGAATGCGATCCTCACATGAGCGGGCCTATGATGGCAAAGAAAATCACACGTCTAGGATATTACTGGACGACTATGGAGTCAGATTGTATTAAATACGTCAGACACTACCACAGTTATTGCCAGATCTTTGGGAATGTTCAACATGTTCCTCCCTCGTTGCTTTACACCGTGACCTCTCCTTGACCATTTTCTTCTTGGGGAATCGACATCATTGGAAAGATCACTCTAGCTGGAACAGGAGGTCACTGTTTCATTATAGTAGCTATCGACTATTTCACCCAAATGGGTTGAAGCAGCATCCTACACTAGTCTTACCGCTAAAAATGTGGCAAAGTTCATACAAACCAATATCATATGTCGATATGGTTGCCCACATGAAATCATCAGTGATAATGGATCACACTTCCAAGCGTAGACTGAGCAGTTGCTAGCCAAATACAAGATCAAGCATCATCATTCCTCTCCTATAGACCTCAAACTAATAGCACGGTATAGGCAGCTAACAAGAATGTCGTCACAATCCTCAAGAAAATTATCAACATTTACCGTGATTGGCCAAGCAAGATACCTTTCGCATTGTGGGGCTATCGCACTTCAGTTAGGACACCCACTGGGGCCACTCCTTTCTATTTAACCTATGGAATGGAAGTTGTACATCCAGTAGAGATGGAAATCCCATCTCTGCGTATTCTCTTAGAAAGTCAAGTCGCAGAAGCTGATTGGAAGAGGGATATATATGATGAACTCGTCCTCTTGGACGAACGTAAACTGCGTGCATTACACAATGTACATAGGTACCAAGCACGTATCAAACGAGCATTCAACAAACGAGTTCAACCCAGAAACATCAAAGAAGGGGATTTAGTGCTCAAATCAGTTAGAGCTCTCTTACCTGTTGATCCACGAGGAAAGTTCAAACCTAACTGGGCTGGACCTTTCTTAGTCAAATCCATATTCTCAGAGGGTGCAATTAGAATCACAGACCTAGACGGGAATGAAGTTTCTAACCCTACCTACCTAGACCAGTTGAAACGGTACTACCCTTAGCATGCACTAGGAAAACGCGCCACGCGCAACCGTACGTGTCGCTCATGCGACAAGGAATAAAACCGGCCCTTGGTCAGTTGAATTTATTGTCGCTATGCTCATGCATTTTGACATTTGGATAATCCTCATGTCATCAACTAAATCAAAATGTATTTCTTTTGGGAGTAAGTAAAGCACATGCTACCCTTTTTTAAGTTCATTACAAGCTCTTGAACAATTATTCTTTTGCATTTTCTCGAACTACGCGCAGGTTTTGATTTCATTTTTTTGATGAATACGTAGGCAATCCTTCACAGGATTCAACCCGCTATTATTTTGAAATGTGAATCGAAGGACATTTGCATTTGTACTTGAAATTCGACAAGAATAATAAAGAAAGAAAAACTCATTAGTTTCTTAACTAACTTAATCTTTATTTATAATCCAAAAATAGTACTAATATCTCACATATATAAAGAAATGCTGAAATAAAAAGTTAAGGCTAAGTTTCTAAAAATCCCACCATTTATTACAACAAATAATAATACTAAATAATAAAAATGACTAAGTTTATTCTTCCAGCTTCCCCTTGCCTTTGTCACCTTTCTCACACTTTTTGTCTCGCCCGCGCCGGGCGCTCCTGCGTTACCTCAAACCTAATCACCAACGGTCTTTCTCGAGGTCTAGCCTTACCGTGTCTGTCTATCACCACCCTTGCAGCATGATAGTCCTCGATCTCTTCGCTGGATGCGTGACTAGAAATTCGGCTTCTTTCTCCCCTTCAGTAAGATATTTGGAATTCTCTTTACCGCTTTCATAGATCTTACAATCCACATGCTCACGTTTCCTCAATTTCTCGCGCTCTTCTGGAGTACTAGCATTCCTCCATCGAAAATATGAGTCAGATACCCATAGAGACCCAACAGGCACAGGTATGAACCACATCTTCCTTTGCACCCATCTGGCGGCCCATTCCCTACACAACTCTGCGGTATGAGCCAAGGCAGTTTGGAGAACAGTGTCAAGTCTCGGGATCCTCTGCTTCAGGCCCACTTGCCTCACCAGTCTCTCCAGAAAAATATATAACATGAATTCCAAGCCAGGAATGCGAAGCGACCGAGTTTCGTCCAAAGATGATGACCTAGTAACTACTCTGAGGTGCCACCATGGCACAGTCCATCGAATCAATGGGCCACCTAGTAACTACCCAGTAGTTGGGAATCCTAGTGAAATCAACCATATAGAGCTTGATCCTCATGGTGATCGAGCGAGCACGATATCCTTGACCATTAACTGGGGGCTCGATCAATCGCAGATGCTCCATCAACCATATTTGGAGCAAGCAAGAATGTCAAAACAAAACAAAAACAAAGATAGGAAAACAAAAAAAGGAAAAAAAAAAACAAAACAAAAAAAAAGGAAAATTCACGTGATACCCCTAAACTTTGTCATTTTGCACGTGGTATACATTTTGTCTATTTTGTGCACATAGTAACCTTGAGGTTTGAATTTTAAGTATAACATGATTTTTTTATCGTTCTTAAAATCTTCAAATGAGCATAAGTTGTAAACCAGAAATAAGAATTTGCCAAAACAAAATTTTAAATTGATCAACTCTTTGAGATCTACAATTTGATCAAACAAAAAAAAGGTCATTCGAAAATTTAAGATCGAAATAATGGACGACTTTAGGTTTCGTGAGAAAAAAACCTTCGAAAATGTTAGTCGACAAATTTTTTTCCTCAAATCGTAGATTATGACAAGAAAATGTTTTTAGGACAAAACATTGGCCAAATCCGAATTCTGGTGCAAGGGTTATGCTCAATTGAAATTTTTTAAAGCGACGAAAATGACATGTTGTGCATAAAAATAATATGTGAAGGGTGACATGTGTACAAACTTAAAATACAGAGTACCATGTGAAAAATGACAAAGTTTAGGGGTACCACGTGAATTTTCCGGAAAAAAAAAGAGAGAGAAAGACGAAAAAAAGAGAGGAAGGGAAAGAAATGAAGAGTTCTTACCTGCAAGATGATAGGACTCCCTAGATATGGAAGCTCTCGATTAGCCTTTCTGTTATATAGGCCAAGGATAATCTCTCCTAAGCACAGACAAGCTGGGCTTTTGTGCAGCTCCATTTGTTCCACCAAACTCAAGAAAAGAGAATCCCCATCCCCCCCCCCCCCCCCCCCCCACATCTCCTTGTCCTTGGAAAATATAGTCATGCAGAAGGAAAAATCCAAAGGCCCTGCGCCTCGTGACATACGATAAAGAAGGGTCTTCCCTATTTATGAATAGCTTCATAAAGTTATGCATACGGACACCTTTTGAGGTAACATATCGGTCTACCTCGGCTTTAGTCAATTCAAGGAGGTCCCTGAATTTATTCTTATACCCTTGGGAGTTAAGGGGTAAAACTGGGGCATCTTCTGGGTCTCATCCCCCGATGGCGGCTATTTTTTCAGGAAAAGGACAAATATCGCCTCCAGGAAAGGCAAATACATGTAACTCTGAGTCCCAGTATTCAAGACAAGCATCTAGGAAGAGCCTTACAACTTTCACCAATTTTAAGCTCAAGATAGTCCCTAGATTGTAGGCACCCATGTCATGTTTCTCAACATTAGTGAACTCATTTGCCCATTCATTGAGACGGTTTTCAAAGGCATCCATTATATTGAAAGATTTTTTAGATTAGAGAATTTTTTATGTGAGAGACGGATTATTGAAGGACAAAATTGTATGAATAAAACCTTCAACCGAGCTCGCTATATATACTATTCGTCTTTTCCTAATTTTAACCGGGGTCTGATCAGCACAGGAAACGACGCAGCAACAGCTGCGCCTTTTTGAAGAGTCGCGGCTCTTGCTGCGCCTCTTCCGCAAGCTTTTTCTCGGGATTTCGAGCTCTTGCACCTTCCTAATTAATGTTCGTCTATGATTTTCTATTCCTATAGGATATGGGTTTGGCAAATATGCCGAGTTACCAAGGTTTTTGGATTTTCTAATCCTTGCCGGGTTCGGTTTTCTAGACGATAATTGACATTTTGGCCAATTAGGCACACTTATTCATTTTCTTTTCTTTTCTTTTTTAGGAAAATCATCTCATTTCCATTTTTTCTAAACTTATATATTTCTTTTCATTTTTTTTTAGGGGGTAACCCTCCCCATTGTCGGTCATATTTTTACATTTTCATACATTTTTTCGCATTTTGTCATATTCAGGCATTCTTTTCGCGCTAGTTCAGGCTACCGATACGTCACATGTAAAATGTTTGAGTAGATTATTTGCTATATACTGCATGTAATTTATGTGAATTCCATGTAAATTCCGGCAGCATGACAGCGGAAACCGTCAGCTACCAAACCTGTCTTTAAGCTAACCTGCAGGAACAGAAGATATCTTCCAGCAAAGGCACTCAGGCCGTCGTAACACATTAAAAAAGGGAATAGATACACAAGACTGGGGGCTCTCGCCCTAAAATAAAATCCGAAACTGGGGGCTCTCGCCCGAAAACAAATCCAAAACAAAGTTCAAAATATCCAAAGTCTACAAACAAAACAAAGACGGCTAATCCTCATCGCCAGTAAGCCCGGCTAAAATCTCGAGGGTGGCAATCTCGGCATCCCGAGCCTCCAGATCCCTCAAAAAACGAGCTACCTCCTCTCGATAATCCGTTGTCTCCGCCAGAGACTCTACCAACTCACGCTCCAAGGCTCTCTGCGAAAGAAATGCCTCTTTTCAGTCAGCCATTTCATTTCAAAAATACAAAATGCAAAAATAAATGAAAAGGGAATGATAGGTTCCTACCTGTCAATCCCGACCACCTGCGAGTGCCTCAACGGCTGTAGCCCGCAACCGGTTGGCCACCCTCCACAGCCCAACATGCTGAGACGGGGCCACCTACATTCAAATACAAATAAAAGTTAAAACAAATGCATTCCTAGACAACAAAGATGGTCATGTATTGGAAGCTCACCCTCCTCACGAGGTGCTCCCACTCCTCCAAGCCAGCATCGGTCACCGCCGCGCTGAACTCACGAAGTCGTCGAGCCAGCCGCGTCCGTGTACTCAATCACCTCGCGTAAGCTCGACGCCCGCCACCTCGATCTCCTGCAAAAATCAAATGATTCATCAACAAGTAACTTATCATCTCTTAAAATTAAGAAACTGCTTAGGAAATGATATTATAAAAGAAACACGGAAATCTTTCTTTCAAAGTAGGAAACTGCTTGAGAAATGACGCAGTGGGTGCTACGCCTCTTCCAAGAGTCGCAGTGCCTGCTACGCCTCTTCCCCAGTTCGTTTTGCCTGTTTACGGAATATTTTCTAGATTTCTTTTCGTGTTCGAGTTATTCCAAAACTCTTCGAATTTCTCACTATCAAAGGAGAGGTTCGTGCTCACTTTCAAGGCACGCGAGTGTTCCGCCCCTTCTTCTCTCTCTTTGCATTCTAGACCTTGCTCTAAGCATTTTGACATCTACGTGCTTGATCAATCGACCACGTAATTTCAGATCCTTCTGGGTTCCCGTCACGTTCTTGCATAGACTTTCCAATTTGACCACTACACTTAATCAATTTAATTAATCTTTTCGATCCTCTTACGAGGGCACTTTATTTACATTCGAGTCGAGCTATCGCTAAAACGCAACTTAGTTAATCTCGTTTCGTCAACATGTAAGTCTGAGAGTGTAATAATCTCATCTTTTATTTTGTTTTTTGTATCATGTAAGATTCATGTCGGATTTATGCTCAAATCTTTTCAAAACCTTTATTAGTTTTTATTATTTCTTATAAATCGTCTTTTTAATCTAATTTCATATTTAGATAGTTTGTCTTGACTTAGATCCCTAATAATCAATATTAGTGGGTTTTCGTCGTCTTTTAGATCAAGCTTGAGTCTTTTAGGGTTAGATCCATTCCTATCTAGTCTCTAGATCCGTCTTTGATATAATTAGTTTAATTAATATGACTTAAATCACCTTTATATGACTTATAGATCAATAATAAACCGTAAATACACAAACGAATACTAGTTGATTGCGATTCTGGTTTCACAGCCAGAACCCAACTCAAGAACAGACGCATAGAGTGCCGCGCCTCTTACAGCGGACGCATCACATGCTGCGCCTGTTCCGAGCTGGTTTCTATCTCTGAACTTCCTGATTCGCTCCGACGTAGCCTTAATTTCTAATTAATCGACTATTAGTTCTAATATCGCTGCTAATCCGTCTTTAGAGTTTCTAATTCTTTCTTTTCTTTAAATCTTTCTTTTGACATATTTCCTACATAGATTCCGAGATCCGTTGTAATCTTTTGTAGTTTATTGTCTTTTATTCAATGATTGTAAATTGTATGATTTATTTGCCTTTCACATGCAATCAATCTAATTCCTATTTTGACTCAAGTGAATGTTAATTACATGTTCACTGACATAGTTAATTCACATGCTAGGATTAAACTGTGGATGTTGCATTGCATGCATATAACCGACAACATATCTAGTACAGAAGAGTTTACCTAATCATTATTAGAGGCCGCTATCGAGGCGGGTGGGATTAGGTGTTCGATTAAAGAACTTCCTAATACGTATCCTCACCCCTTACTCTAGATCTCTGTGAACATCCGCGTTCATTGGCATCCACAAGAGTCATTCTAGACATACAATAGTAACGGTAACGAGTTCTTGGTGTTCATGTCATTACTTTGTGTCTTGACATGGCATACAGTATTCGAACGGTTCCAACTTCCCACAAAAGTTGGTGGCGACTCCACAAATGCGTATTTCTACGCTTGTCCCTCGTTTCTCAATCCATGGTTCCCCGTGCGCCACGGTTTGGAAAGGGTGGCAACTCCGTGTATCACAAAATGAGGTTTTTAAATGTTTCTACGACAAGTAATCGTGTTTTTAATAACTGCTGCTAAAGTATTTTTTTTTATTAAAAAGGTGATCATAATGACAAGTTCGATCATAATACAATACCAATTCATTAAACGAGCTAAAAAAGAATGATTCTCATCCATTCATTTCAAATTTTCATGTCAAGTAGATTGGAAAATGTGTCAATCGGAGTGGGTTCAGATCGGGCCAATTCGGCTCGGCTAGTTCGAGTCTTTCATATTCACGTTAGTTCGGATCAGGTCGGATATTTTCGAGTTTTGGGTGTTGTTTCGGGTATGTTGGTCAGGTTATTTTGGGTGCAAGTCATTTTCGGTTCAATGCTTAAGAGAAAAAAAGTCATTTTCGGTTCAATTCATAAATTTAACTAACTTAGTTTAATAATTAATTTTATTAAATCTGAAATTTGACTAATGTATAAGTATGACTTTGAATTAATCGGCTTTAATAATTCAAAGTAGCGATTAATTAAAAGTATAAAATCGGTATAAGAGCATGATTATTTTAATCCTCTCCCCCTATCTGTAACACCCCAGATTTTATTTATTTGGTAAGATCGGCGTGGCCAATTATTTACTAAATTTAAACATGGAATTTTATAAAAATGTTTAATTTAATGAGGAAATAATATTTACTTTTACTTTTATGAGACTTACATTTGTAATTTATGGGTCAAAACCGTTTAATGTTAGCCTAAAATAAAGTAGAGATTTGGATTTTACGCTAAACTTGAGTGGAAATCAATTCACAAATCAAGTGTCTTGGTAATTTGGCCTTAACAAACTTATTAGGGTTTCACTTCCAACTTTTCAGCAACATTTCCTCATCTTCTTTCTTAGGAAAATGAACTTTCCTCCATTAAAACTCATCTTATATCTATAAAGTAAAACTCACATAAAAACCTTCAATTCTTAACCAAATTTAAATCCCTTTGTTCTTCTAGAATCCTCTTTCCTTCCTCTTTATTTTTAGGTAAGAAAAGGAAAGATCTTTAAACTCTTTATTAAACCATTTCCCCATATTTTCCTCAACCTCTTCTTATGATGTTAAATGTAAATAAAGAGAAGCATTTTGAAGATTTGGGACAAGGAATCCTTTGATGTTGCCAACTAGCTTGAGGATTGAATATTTGGAGATCTAGAAAGATAACGTAGACGGGTTACTCAATCTGACATATGTTTGTGTGATTTTGATGGTGGATTAGGTGATTATTGATGAAAAGATAGTATCGTTACATGTTGAGAATGAAATTGCGTAAAGTTTTGGACTTGCTTACTATTTTGTGTTGAGATTCATCTCTTATATGTGTTTATACAATCTTTATGCCTCATATGTCGATATTCACCATGCCAGTGGTGATTTGATTCTTGTTTGAAGTTTTGAAGTCATATAAAGATGTTAAATGTGTTATTGAGTGAGTATATGAATGAGATGAGTTAACGTTGTCATTTAATATGTTTATGCTCATTCCATGTTTCTTATGTCACAAATATATGAGTCTTATGCTTATTGATGAAGTTCCATGCTAATTTAATGCTTTTGTGCTCAACTTTGTAGTTGAAGCGATTTGGGTAAAGTTGCAGTTTTGTGTTCTTTGTGATTCTTGTAATCGACCATTGTTTGATCGTGTATAATGCATATATGAGGTTTGAGAATCCTTCTTGGGTATTTATATGTTACATTGAGGTATTAGAATATTTACTAACATTTTTATACAAGTTACACGAAAGTTGGAATAAAACTTAAAAAAAGGAAAAACAAGTTTAAAAATCGTCTACATGAAGGGTCGACTTTAAATACTCATAACTTGAGATATAGACATGCTATTGATGTAAATCCAACTCTAGGGGTTAGCGTGTTCTCTTAAGGGTCTAACGGTAGGTCACACATCCTATTTGACGTACAAACGAGGGAGAAATTACCATTTTATGAAAATTGGACGCACTGAATTGTGCCTATCTTTTTTGCCATGCTTATCTTCCAGAGAGGAATACGCCGTGCTCATCTAAACGTGCCAATCCTATTTTTGCCATGCTTATCTCCTCCAGAGAGGAATGACCGTGCTCAACTCATCGTGCTTATTTTTATTTGTCATGTTAATCTCTAAGTTAAGCACGATTGGCCTGTAGACCCTCTTTCCTTGCATTGTCTTATTTATTATGATCTATACCTTTATTCTAATGATTGTGTGTAATATGTCAACGCTTGTTTATCATTGAGTCACATTGTTTACGTTTCATTCACATGGTTGGTGACGGGTTTTGGATGTTTTACTCGTGCATGTTCATGTTTATCTTGAATGGCCTTTTTAATCATGTTTGCTTGAGTTGAGTCAAACTCTCATTCTTGTTGCTCTCATTATTTGTTTGAGTAGAGGTTTAAGTAGTGAGATTACGGTGTGATTGATGGATGAGTTTAGGCAGTGCTTGGTCATGTTCAGATATCACTGAGCCGCATAGTTGAGTATTGCGCCTCGAACATACAATAATTTGATGACACTCCTAATTGCAGGCTCGTTTAAAATCTTTCACCGGTTTCGGAGGCTTACGGCTCGGTATCAAACCCATGATGTGCCTCCCCTCCTGGCGGACTGGGTTGTTCTGTGGGAGTGCTATGCCGCGGTGCGGGTGCGGTTGTGGGTGGCGTGATCTGCAATTTGGCGACTCTGGTGGGGATAATGATGCACTTGGACTTAGTCTTTGTGTTTCCCGTGGTGAAACTTGAATGAGGCTGAGGTTCTATTTGTGTTTTGAATTTATTGATTCTCATTTGTGGTTTTCATAATCCGTATTCCTAAGCTTCTAACTTACGCAATTCGACCATGTCTCGTCTCAACGGTACAAATTCTTATTTGCTTCAAAGTAGATGGATAGCGGTTGATGTTAACCAAACTGCGGTGCATACTAATGTCTGTATTAAGAGCTTTCACTTTTGCGCGAATAAAACTAGGATCCGACCTTACTCTTATTTGACATGGACCTCTCCACGGACTAAAGTTTGATTGTTTGGTGTGGAAACCACCTTTTTACACCGAATCATGTTACTAGCACGATGCATACCGTTATAATGCAAAATTGTGTGTTTATACTTCAAAACCTGCTTTGTAAATAAACTGTCTACATAACAAAATAACGCCAAACTCAATTCCCAAATAGATATCCAAGACCCACTTTCAAAACCCGTTTTAAAGAAAATCATAACATAATAAAAAAAAAACGAAAAAAAAACGCTTCACAAAAATTAAAGAAAAAAAATAATGTTTGGCATTCGCTCGTGTAATCCAGAGATGTTTTGATTAAACGTCAACTCAAACCAATTAATTTCGTATCAGGGTTCATATTGTATCATTATTTTCCAACTCTAGGTAGTTAGGCATTAATTCCTGGGAGACCTTACACAATTATACAACACAAATTCTCATTTGTGACGGACACTATCCGTCACAAGCTTAAGACGGATACCATATTCTCTCACAAAATACCCATCAAGGGTGAGTGGAGAAGCACATGGGGGGTGCCCACCTTGTCCCCTCTACCCATTTCCTCTCACAAAATACCCGTCGCAAGATCCGATCCGTCGCAAGCAAGACCTATTGATTATACAAATGATCTTTATGGAAGGCATCAAAGAAACCGAGGGAGTAATTTGGTTATGGGTACCCAAACATAACGTTGCCCCAATGGTTGTTGACTCCACGAAAAAACAAAAGTTATACTCTCTCCTATTCTCAATAACATTCCTTATTTCTATTTTCGTCTATTTACAATACTTTTCATATTTTCTTTTTTTGGTAAGTATTTGTGTGGTCCAAATTTAATTATATGGTGGGGTAGGGTGTTTTCTTAATTTTTGTGTTTAAAGTGAAATGAAAAGGTTATTGAGAATAGGAGGGAGTATTTTTTATTTCTAATAGAGTCGAATCAATGTCTGGTCAGGTCGGGGTCGGGTCGGGTCTGAGTCACTGATCATTGGGTCGTATCGGGTTACGGGTTGTCATCGGGTCAGGTTGGGATATTTTCGGGTTGCAATAATCTCGGGTTTTGTCGGGTCGTGTTTGCTCGGGTTCGGGTCGAGTCACTCAAGTCGAGTCAGACTTGTCAGTTCTAATCATATTGGTTGTATCATAATTCATACATCATAACATCATCGTGGGCCATGCCCGGTTTCGACTAGGTTGACAAAAAGAAACACATCAAATACGATCGAGATATTGTTATGACCATATAGAGTAAACGGGTCTCCAACCCCTTCTATGACAAATATATTTGTTGATAGGGCTACCCAATAATAGTAGTATAACGCACACCTAGGTCCAACCCGTACTGAGGAGAAAGCGAGTCCACTTTATAAACCCAAGGGGGTTCCACTCTAAAATCAATTGGCAATAGAGGGAGTAGCCCATTGCCTTATAAGGTGGTAAACTTTCCCCTCTTTTATCAATGTGGGAAATCGGGTTTCTTCACACTCTCCCTCACATGTGAGCCCGCTTAAATCAGACTGGGGGCTTTCTGGCCTCTCTTCCAGTCGTCAAGCAAACCGCGTGTTATTCTTCAACGGCTGCGTTTTTCTTAGCCCAGTTTTTTTTTTTTTTTTCTTTTATGCCCAGGTCTTTTTACCATGGGCTCTGATACCATATTAAATTTCATAATCGGGCCTGGGTCCAACCCGTACTGAGGAGAAAGCGAGTCCACTTTATAAACCCAATGAGGTTCCACTCTAAAACCAATTGGCAATAGAGGGAGTAGCCCATTGCCTTATAAGGTGATGAACTCTCCCCTCTTTTATCAATGTGGATTACACTCACATGTGGGAAATCGGGTTTCTTCACAAGGGTCGACCAATGTTTACCATTTGAAACAACTGGTGTTGGAAGGAAACAAAAACACACAATTTAAAAAATAGAATTTGTTGAAGAAAAATAATCAGGTTTCACATGCTTCTCCAGCATTCACCTGTGTAACCCAGAAATGTTATCTTGATAAAATTAATTACCGCTTTTTAAGCATACATAAAAACTAAGCTATCTTGTGGTCTAATCTATATCTTAAGAACAATGAAACATACAAGCTACAAAGCACCTTGGGGGTCTCAGCTTTCCTGCTGATAGTTTTATTATAGATTCCACATTCAAATCCTACAAATCAACCTTTTACTGGGATTTGAGCCTCTCTGATGAACTGTTTGGTGAGTCACCGAGTGCCGGGTTCAACGTTGCCCCGCTATTGAGGGTACCATTGTCAGGGACAATTGGGATCTTAACAGATGCTCTCTCCATCTCTTTCTCAAGCTCTTCCTCCTTGCGCAATGCAGTGAATTGTTTGTCTAAAGATCGAGCAGCTGCTAGCCATGCTGTCACTATCAGAAGCAGTATTCCTCCGAGATAAGGAGTTGAGTTAGCAAGTGAGCCGAAGGTTAGAATCATGAATTGTTGGATCAAAGCTCCTCCCGATTTTCCGAGTGGGTTGCAAACAACATCAATTGCTGCCTTTCCCTTGATCTGCACAAGTGTTTGACATGGTGTAAAATTTTATTTGGCAACAATGCAACATACGGAGTATAACTTGGGCATATAACCAGCTATAGGCTGGATCATTCGACTAATATTACTCCCCGTATTTCTTTGACATCTTTTAAGTTATTACTGATTTGACATATTACTTGCTGGAGAACAAAAAAGAACAAACTTCACTAAAAGCCAAATGTAGGATTAGAAAGATAAAAGAAAAGAAAAGTAATTCTATTTTACCCAAAAAAATTTATAGTGTGTTTCTAAGGATCTTTATGGAAGGAACCAAAGTAAGCGAGGGAGTAATTTGGTTGGCAATTGGGGAGCATGGAGGTTGAACGTGCAAATCTGGAATCCAAAAAGCGGAAAAGTTCTATCTTGTTATCTTCTGAGTGCCAAGGGAAGAACTTAGAAGGGGACTCAGTCGCTACTTCTGAACTTAGACCACCAGACATGTGACTATGTGTCAAAGATGCTATGAATAGATGTTCAAAGCGAAGTCATTTTGATACTTCACTTTGACTGCATATTGAGTGTCGGACATTCTAGCATTTGACACCCATTCAAAAACACATGTCCGACATTCAAGCTATGTTACTCTGACACTTCTCTTTGGTCGCGTGTCAGGTACCCGACTCTTGAAGTGTCCGACATGACACGACACGGCACTTCGACACCTCATTTTAGACCAAAAAATTGAAAAATTCACGGAAAACAACCGTATCAGACACGACACCGTGTTGTGTCCGACTTGCACACGAGTAAGAGTAACAGAGCATTCAAGCACTATGTCAAATTCGACTTTGAAATCGAAGCAACATAAGCTAACATAGGCTAAAAGAGAGGATAATACTCATGCACAATTATAACTGCACAGGTTCTGAACTGCAAGTCTGCAACCGTACGGTGTACCAGTGCACAACGATCAGATAATAGCTAATGCATCATTAAATGAAGTGAAGAAATTATTACAAGACCCTTATAAGAACAAAGGTCTTGCAAGAGACCAACTGTTATAATTGGAGATTCCGATCATCATTGTCTGGTTATGAAAAGAATGAACTATAAAGCAATAAAGAGAGAAATGAGGAGAAACGAAAAAGGACACCAACTTTATGAATCCCAATTCCTAGGAAGCAAGCAACCCTCTAACCATTTCTATTTTCATTTTATTGAGTGGATTTTTCAAATGATCTGAAGCCTTGATAGTTTTGAATGGTAAAGATTAGACAAAATCTACCTTGAAAATTGAAATCATCTGATCTCAATCAAACAAGGGGTATAAGTTATATTGTCATTCATTTTATCTTTAATATCTAAAACCCCTCATCTATTCCTTCTAATACGATTATACTCCGTCCGTCTTCATCATTTCTTTACCTTTTGATTAAAAATCCCCTCACAATGAATAGAGAAGTTAAGCAAATGATTGAGGCGGAAAGAGTATCGTTTAACAAACACACTAGACAAAAAAGACACTTCATAAGTTAAGATCTTGCGAGAGCACAAACCTTAGTGTCTTCGTCCAATGGAATATATGCCATTTCTTTGCAAGGATCAAACAAACTGTACTTGGCACTCTTGCTGAAGATATTCTGCAACGCGCCCACATAGACTGCTGCTAAAAGAGGAGTCATACCAAAACTTGCAAGTGTTGGTGCAATGGGCCCGCCAAACAAAATCAATGAAAAGAACCCAACTCCGGAAAGAAGAAGAACAGTAGGGGTAATTGCTGCTGCAACTCCCCAACCGAACTTATCGAATATGTACTGGCTTAGAAGCATCATTGTGAAGGTCGCTATCCCAGTTGCTGTAGAGAAATCGCCCATGAAAGAAGAGTAATCATTTGGGCTTGGAAACTGCATTATGAAGATTCAGATATTCATTACTAGAAGATTTAACAAAAAGAACAACGTTACACTAAAAATATAAATGAGGGCTTACCTGAGCTTTGAGTTTGGATTTCCAAGTAACCTCAACAAGGTTAATACTTATACCATACGCAACGACCACAGTGGCAAGATCCCTGATATACCGTTGGGAAACTAAGAACTTTATGCTCTCCATTGTCCCCATCTTGACCTTCTCCTGTAGAGAGAATGCATAGTATCGACAAATTAGACTATTAGAGTTAATCCTAATGATTGCTATTATTTCTGTCAGTGTAAATATTAGCCTAATATTCACTGAGTTCAAGCAGCGAAAGGTACTAACATTGGATGATATATAGTACACATGAAACAATTAACCACAAATTATAAGTAACACAAACATGATTTATAAATCAGCATAGGAATATATCACAATATAAATTGATGTACACGGAGGTCTTATCAGAGTAACCAGGCCTATAATTCTGTAAACACTAAGCCCAATTAAAGACATCATTAAAAGTATAACACACAATTTTGTTTAGACATCTTGAGCTGGGGTAATTCTCAGACTTTAATTTGTTGTCATATAAACAAGAAGTGTTTCAAATAATATTAGATATTAGATGTTACATAACTACAGGTATTGTCCAGGTTATACATTTTAGCATGTGAGATTACTCCCCAGTTAGGCCCATCTCATGCCATAAGACGGTGTTATACAAGAGTTGTTGATAATGATATCACAAATAGAGAAGTAATCATAGAAGTCAATGTTTATCGACCTAGTTCAACTATAAATTGAATTGTTTACAGATGAAGTTCTTTACCTTCTTTTTCTTGCTGCTGCTTCGGGTAGGAAGTGGAACATAAGCGTTAACCCACCAATAGAGAAAACAAATAGCAAACCCCATAAGAACCACAATGCTCATCATTCCCTTCAGAGAAAGAGCCCAGCCATCAACCCCGGGTCCCAGGTTTTGTCTCATTTGGGAGAAGTACTTCACTGTTCGTCCAGAGAAAATAAGGGCAACGTTCGCTCCGAGCCCAAACAGAGGATAAAATCGTTTAGCCTCATCGATTGTAGTGATCTGCAAATGACAATAATCCATATTAAAATCTCGCAAAAATGTGTAGATAATTTGTTTGAAACTGTTGGTACACCATAAACAAACATTTGTCTAAAAAAACACCAGTAAGAGAATAGAAAAACACTAAAAAGTCATTTCTTTAACGGGAAATGATATTTCTTCACGTATTACAAACATATGATGATTACAGAAGATGTTTTAGCCTAGTGCTTAACTTGAAGTGACTATGCACAATAAGTCTAGTTGGTTTCATTGAAGACGGGTCGGTTTCCCTCTCACAAGGAGGGAAGTGGGAGGACTAGTGGAGAACTAAATGGATCCCCATTTGCCTCCTTGTGAGAGGGAATCTGACCCGTCTTCATTGAAGACGGATATGCACCGTCTTCAATGAGAATTTGTGCAATAAGTCGCAGGTATAACAAGTTTGATTAGAAAGCTTAGTTCCAAAGAGGTACACAAAATTTAATTACAACAGCCTATGGCATTAATAAAATAGTCAACAATAGCCAGCAAAATAAATGGAATCATTGTTAATCAAATCTGTTCATTCTCAAAGGCAGCCTATGATTTGTCCTATTATTCTCTTATACTCCGTATAAGACAATAATGAAAGCGAATTGTCTTCACAAATTATAGAATAAGACGGTCTGAAACACTTATACCATGATAAGACAACAATGAAAACAAACTGACTTATACCATCAATCATTAACCTTAAAAGACACCAGAAAAAACACAAATTTGCAGCACAATTGGTCCACATAATTAAGTTACAATGTAAATACTAATAAGAAAGAAGGTATCAAAATACAGTAATTAATCACCTGATTAGCAAAACCCCAAAAGAGGACAGAAATGACAACACTGCCCCAAAGTTCAGCCATGACATAAAACAAACAGAAACTCCAGATCCTCAAAATAGCAAGAGGACCAAGAAACCTTGGTCCAAGAGTAGCAAGTAACTGATCAGCAAGAGCAGTAGGGTGAAAATAATTACTCATTGGGTATAAAACAAACCCGAATGCACCAAAAAAGGCGATAAACGGTAAAATAACCGTATAAAACAAGGCTTTGGTGGGTAAAACATCAGCCAATTTGGTGTACAATACCATGAAACCAACAGCCATAGGTAAATTAACCCATGTTTTTAAAAATGGTATAATTTCAGCACTTGACCCTTTTGCTGTTACAACCAATACATCTTTGGTATCCCTAAGAATTGTGTAATTAAAAAGGATACAAAAGAACATTAATCCTAGAGGAATTATTTTCTTAAGGGTTGTTACTTCAATCCCCAAAAACTTTGGTGATGCAATGTTTTCATCACCAGAAGAAGAAGCAGAAGCAGAAGCAGCAGCTTCAGCTTTACAAATGGGTAAATTTCTCAACTTTGTAGTAGTAACAAAGTTAGCATTGAACCCATTTGAAGAAATGGAAAAGCCATGAAGGGGTTTGGGTTTGGGTTTGAGGGAATTTGTGGAAATAATTCTAGTTTGAAATGATTTGAAGACCCTTAATTTGGGGTTTGAAGGTAGAGATAGAAGCCTCCTTGTTTGTAGAACAGCCTCCATCTCTCCCTTCACTTTAATCTTAGAAATACTCAAAGTAAAATGAAGAAATTGATGAAAAATCTAAGAAATAGTGTGTGTTGTGTAAGGGAAATGGGGAAAGAAGAGTTTGTGATAAGGTGGCTGAGTAAGACTTTGCTTTCCCCAGCAAAAAAAAAGGAGACTCCACTATTGGGTTGGTAGAGAATATTTGATTGTATATATATAGTCCTATCAAAATCAATGCGAGGTAAGTTGGTAACCAAAGACCAACCCCTCGGATGAAAAGGGCTTTTTTGAAAATGTATGGAGTGATTGGGAGTAGAGGTGTCAATCGGGTCAATCAGGTCGGTTACGAGTCGGGTTCAGGCAGTTCGGGTCATGTCAGGCTCGGGTTTGGTCGGGTCAAGTTGCTTATTCAGGTCGAGTCGGGTTCGGGTTGGGTCGCTTACGGGTCAGGTTAATCGGGTCAATAACTACAACAGGTCGGTTCAGTTTCGGATCGGTTGACCAATGAGTCGGGATATATCAGGTCAATATGCTTGATCAAGTCGAGACCGGTTTGGTTTCGGGTTACTGATGGGTCGAGTATTTTATGTTGTCGTCTTAAATTTGAAAATTAATCGGGTTAATGGTCGGGTCGTTATGTTAAAAGATCACTTTTGAACTTATGAATTATAATATTGGATTAGAGGAACTCGATACAAAAGATATTTGTAAAATATAAGAGTATAACACTATAAAAGTTAATGATTGTATAATTTCATTGAACACTTATGTTGCTCGACCTCGATTATAAGTATATGACGACATGAGTGCCTATCCAGTGTCGGATTCGCCTATATTATGGACATAAAATAATGTTATGACCCGAACCGACTTGTGACTCGACCCGACCCGACCCGAAACCCGATTCACCCACAAACCCGACCTGACCCAAACCGAACTGAACCGACATGTAATCTGTTTTAACCCGATTAAACTCGACCCGACTCATAGCCAAATAATCTTTTTTAAGAATCTAAATTCTTTTATAGTTTGTTTTTTTTGTTAATAAATTTGATATAAAAAATTATCGCTCATTTTATTTTTCAAAACAAAATGTAATCTTAAAATAAATAGTCAGTTGTAAATTTAGTACGCTATATTCCTAGTTAAACTTATTAATAATCATTATGCAAGTGATATATGTAGAAAAATTTAAATTAACGATTTGTGAAAAAAAGAGTGTTTAGTTTTGGCTCCATTGAAAACAATAAAGGGAAGAAAGAGTTATGAGTTATGACCTCCGACCTCGGTTATTAATTATGATCTTAAAATCCAAACCTCAAATACACCGTTCTAATAGAACCTATTCAAAATTAAATACGTAGGATCACCGTCAAGATAATAAATAAAATCTATTTCATAGGTAATTCATTTAGTTCTTTGTCATACTTCATATGTCAAATGTTCAAAACTATGAACTACATAAACAACTGATTAATTTAGACCAAAAACATTATTTTTTGTCCATAATATAGGCGAATCCTACACTGGATAGGCACTCATGTCATATACTTATAACCGAGGTCGAGCAACATAAGTGTTCAATGAAATTATACAATCATCAACTTTTATAGTGTTATACTCTTATATTTTACAAATATCTTTTGTATCGAGTTCCTCTAATCCAATATTATAATTCATAAGTTCAAAAGTGATCTTTTAACAGAACGACCCGACCATTGACCCGATTAATTTTCAAATTTAAGACGACAATATAAAATACCCGACCCATCAGTAACCCGAAACCAAACCGGTCTCGACCTGATCAAGCATATTGACCTGATATATCCCGACTCATTGGTCAACCGATCCGAAACTGAACCGACCTGTTGTAGTTATTGACCCGATTAACCTGACCCGTAAGCGACCCAACCCGAACCCGACTCGACCTGAATAAGAAACTTGACCCGACCAAACCCGAACCCGACATGACCCGAACTGCCTGAACCCGACCCGTAACCGACCCGATTGACCCGATTGCCACCTCTAGTCATGGATATACTCGACGTTTAGTGGTTTTATGATTTTATTTTTATATTTTATATTAAAAATAGGAACCGTATCGGAAACCGTATATTCGGTTTCAAATTTTGCCGATACGTATCCGATACGGTTTTTTATAAACCGTATCGTATATACGGAAATTCGTATCGGATATACGGAAATCCGTATAATTGAAACCGTATATCGTATCGGATACGTATAATAAAACCGTATCGTGTATTTTTGCTCAGCCCTAAGATAAGGTATAACAACATTAGTTTTAAACCCTTGCAAACTAAACGGGTATGCTTTTTAAGAATTCATTATCATTACTAAGGAAATGTAAATATCTAAGCTTAAGTGAAATTGCAGTAAACTCTCCCTGCTTGTAGATAAAACAAAAAATTAGTGAAATTGCACGTTGTCTAAATAGTCACAAATAAGATCTTATAACCAGATGTATATGAGCATGTTACATCCAATACCAATCTAATCGAGCTTATATGCAATTTTATCGAGCTTTTAAAATTTTTTAGTTACATTTTAATTTTTTACGTGTCAAAATTAAAATCTAAATGAGCTTATATGTATTGTTTTTGGGTTTTATTATAATACTTTGAGTTTAAAATTTATATAAATGCACTCAAATTTTTTTTTCAGTAATGCTTGTAAAATTTACATATAAGCTCAACTTCTTTGATATAAAGCTCTAAATCTACTAATTGCTATATAGTTGTAGAGTTATACAAATTGTTAAATCCGTCTTTCATTTTGTCAACCCGTGCACGAACAAAAATAAAATTTTGACTTGTGCTTATCTAAAGTGAGAATTTTGGCACATATTTCATTTTGTACAGATTTTTAGTTAGTGAAACGGGACAAAATGAAAACTTTGACCCGTGCACATCTATATCGATATAGTCGAATTGGTAAATAAATATTAACCCGTGAAATTATCATATAAATAAATAGTAACTAAACTTAAACGATAATGTTATATACTTCATAAATCTCATTAAAATAAAAAAGATTGCATATATAGTTACTAATGTCCGCACTACCGAAACAAACAATTAAAAAAGTTGACATATTACTATCTTCAACTTACATTTTATAGTCATTGGCCATATAAAATAAAATAAAGACAATATCCAATCAGAGGTGAATTTGGTGGAAATTATTTGAATGGCGTATTTAAAAGAAGTCTATAAGCGTTGCTATGTTTAACCAAAACAGCATGCCCGAAATATTGTCATGATGGACTCATAGACCCGTGAAATAATATAATTTTCATATACGTTAATAATTTACAGCAAGTCTTACTTGCGACGGGGTGACCTGTTGCAAGCTTAAGACGGGTAAATCTCTCTCACAAAAAGCAAGTGGGGAGAAAGCGGGGGACTCCATTTGCCCACTTGCTTTTTGTGAGGGGGGCTTGACCCGTCTTAAGCTTGCTACGGGTCTAAGACGGGTCAAGCCGTCACAAATGAGAATTCGTGAATAATTTAATGTGAGTACAGTAAGAAATAAATATAATAGTCGATATTGAGTATGATTATTTTTTTTTAAAAAATATTATTCTTCAGTTTTTTGCTTAAAATAATAAAAATGAAGATGTTAGACACAATTTTTAACCCATAACCCGTATAAATTAACCCTTAATAACTTAATTGTATAAACTCACCCGTGCAATCTTAAACATGGTACCATAGAAGGGTTTTCAAAAAAAGAGTATACATAAAAGATGGACTTCAAAAATAAAAAAAATGTCAATAGAAGATGGACCTAGATACTCCGTATGTATGCAATTTGTTCTATTGAGCCATATAACTATTGAACCCTAAATGCAATCACTTTTTAACTCTCACAGTCTCACTTCCTTCCCTCTCGCCTCCCACTCATCAGCAGCTCCAAATCACATTTTTTACTCTCATCTCCTCTCAATCTCTCCTAATTCGTATCCCCTAATCACCACATAATTTACATTATCCCACCAAAAGAGGTCCATGCACGAATTTAGATCCTAAAGATTTTGAAGAAAGAGTATGTAATAATCCTTTTGCGGGCAATTTATGTCGTTTACAGACAATAATTGAAGAAAAATGATATTCTTGTATAAGCATATTTCTCATATTTAATTTTTCCAATTTTTATGTTTTTTTTTTGTCATTTTATGTAACTTTTAACATATTTAATTTAATTATCTTGAATCTTACTTATTAATGTCATTCTTCAATTTATTTTCAAGAACATATCGTTGTATTATTTTTTTCGTATTTGAGTCGTTTTTTCTTGTTGTTTTGTGTTAATATTAATAGTAAGTAACATGAATGGGGACTTGAATATAACCATATTTTTATGGCTTCTTACTTTATGTATTAAGAATATCAATTTTTTTTATGGGCTATTATTAAATGGATTTCTATTATAAAATGAGTATATATATAAAAATGTATATTTTATATTGGAAATATATTAATGGTTATGGGTTTTTTTATTATTCTCACTTTATAATAAGTATATTTAGTACTGGAAATCATTTAGCACAATAGACTGAAAATTATCAAGAAGTGGTGAAATTTAACTATTGTTATAATTATAATGATTTGAATTTGTATATTTTATATTGGTAATATAAGTCATGTACTCCATTAAGAGAATGAGAGGAAGCATACAAAATTCCGGAATTAATTCCTATGTACAACGTGGGACCTGAAATCATGGGATTTTTTTTTGCTCTTTTGACTTATTGACTTTCAACCACAAAGCGACCCCTCAGCTCTGTGGTTGTTGCTTTAATAAGTAAATATGTCTTACTTAAGATGGGGCGACTTGTTTTCTTGTGAGGGCGCTTGACTCGTCTAAAGTTTTCAGACGGGTCGTTCCGTCTGAAATGAGAATTTGTGAAAGTTTAAACTGCGGGCTCCTATTCGTTAAGACTCATTTATTGGAAATATTATTTTCCATCGTACTGTATATAGGATAAGTCTTTTACATTAATAAAATGCAGTAAGCTTTGATTGTGACGGTCTTTTTTAAAATGTCCTTTTTACAGCTCCTCCCTAACTTGCTCTCCTATTAAACATTTTTGAAAAGTCTTTTTGAAATGAAGAAAAGTGCATGATTTCTATGATAATTTATGAACAAAATATGTTAAATCATGCAAACTTGCTTGGGTCGGATCCAAATGGGGGCGAGAGAGTCTGTTTCATAAGTCTGAGGTTGTTTTATTCTAAAACCAATTTGTTATAGAGGGAGTGGCACCTTAGCTTATATTTCCTCCGTCATTTGGTTCTTTACGTCAATGCACGCTTTCGTTTGTTCACATCTTTAGTTACATAATATTCAAAAATATAAAAGTTTGATATTCATAATGAACTCGGTAAGACGATTTAAGCAATATCTCACATGATTATCTTTTATGTTATATATTAGAAGTAGTATTACATATTCTGCTCACTTATTAATAGTGTCCAAAAAGTAAACGTAAAGAATCAAATGGGACGGAGGAAGTAAAGTGCTAAATTCTCTCCTCTTTTATCAATGTGGGATAACACTCACATGTTTAACTATTAGGTTTCTTCTCAAAATAAGAGGGGACTATTTGTAGACTACAAATAGTGTTCCGATTTCTGGTCTAATATTTTTTAAGAATCCGGTTTTCGGTCAGGACCGAAAACACTTGAATTATTGTTTTTTATTAATTTTTTGTACTTATAATAATATTTTAAAATTAATAATAGGCTTACTTAATCTGGTCCAATGGACCAAAATTTGAAATAGAATTTTTATAAAGTAAACGAGACTAAGAAGGACTAGACAAGAGTCAACCTCCCGTTACGGCTACGATCATTCTACGGCTTTAGTCTAAACCTGGATTCCGACTCTCGAGGTAAACATTTCTCGATTCGACAAGTGATGAAAAGTTCACATCCGAGATTCAAAACATTGCACAAATAATGTAACCAAAGGTCGAGTAACCCATAACCGGAAGCATGACACACATATCGTAACTAAAGGTCCGAAGAGAAAAAAAATTGAGTAATAACCAAGGGGATTTTATTCAAGGGAGGAGCTGTGACACCCCGCGATTTAACAATAAAGTAAACACATAAATTTGCAGCAGGAATACGAGATTTTTAAAACTTTAAAAGCAGAACCGCGAATGTCACTATATTATAAAACCAAAACTTAGTTTAATAAATCGTTTGTACAAAATGTAACTTAAATAAATGCAAGGGATCTCAATCCCTTGATAAATACAAGTAAGATAATAAAACTACTATAAACTACTTCCTGCATTCAATTCCACTCTACCATATTGTTTTTTGCACAAATATTAAGGGATCCATTAAACAAATAATTATATAAGTACAAAAGGGAATGTGTAAGATGCTTTATTAAATTGGTATTTGTGGTGATATGAGTGAGGTTTGAGTGACATTAGATGTAAATAAGATGTTTTGATTATGATAAAGTGGTCATTTTACAATCTTTTTTAGGAAAGTGGTAGAGTTGAGTTGAATGAATGAAAAAAGAAATATGGTAGAGTGGAGTTGAAGGGAGGAAGTATAACGCTAAGGGTGAATCGCTGTAACTACAACGCTCGCTATCTCACTCGTCACAACCTCATGCAAACACCAACATGCACCTGTTCATTCATTAAACATGAATGTCACAGTCAGTGGGGAGTAACTCGAGGTTCTCCTAGCCATATCACATTAAAACGTACATAACAAAAGCATATAAGTATTCATTATCATCATCATATATAAACAATATCATCGTCTTGGCCTTTGGATGAAGGAGATGGAGGGACAAGATTAAAAATAGATGGAGGGATAAGATTAGAAGGAAAATGGATGAACAAGATGAGAACAAAATGGAGGGACAATATTAGAATAAAATAAGTGAATTCCACCTACACATGCATGATTTTGAGACAAGTTTTTGTAACTTCAGCTTTTTATGAGTGTAACTTCAGTCATTACGAGTGTAACTTCAACATCTTTTTATGAGAGTAACTTCAGTCATTACAAGTGTAACTTCAACCATTATTTTTGTAAATTCAAACTAAAATGTGATTTGGACTATATAAATTTGAATTTATGAAATTTCAAGACAAGTTTATGTGATTTTAGCCTTTTTATGAGTGCAACTTCAGTCATTACGAGTGTAACTTCAACCTTTATTTGTGTAACTTCAAGCTAAAATATGATTTCGACCATATAAATTTGAATTTATATAACTTTAAGACAAATTTGTGTGATTCTAGCCTTTTTTTATAAATGTAGCTTCAGTCATTACGAGTGTAACTTCAACCATTATTTTTGTAACTTCAAACTAAAATGTGATTTCGACTATATAAATTTGAATTGATGAAACTTCAAGACAAGTTTATGTGTTTAGCCTTTTTATTAGTGCAACTTCAGTCATTACGAGTGTAATTTCAACCCTTATTTTAGTTTTTACGAGTGAAACTTCAGCCATTACTTGTGTAACGTTAACCCAAAATATGATATATTTTTAGTATTTTTATGAGTGTAACTTTAACCTTTATTAGTGAAACTTCAATTATTATTTGTGTAACTTTAGTCATTTATAATGTATTAGTCTTTCCTAGTGTAACTTCAGTCCAAATTAGTGTAACTTCAGTCCAAATTAGTGTAACTTCAGTCCAAACTAGTGTAACTTCAGTTTTATAACTCTTATATGGTGTAGCTTTAGTTCATAAATGTGTAACTTTAGTTATTAAAGTGGAACTTCAATCATTATATGTGTAACTTTAAGCCTTTAAAGTGTAACTTCAAGCCTTAAAAGTATAATTTCAAGCCTTAAAAGTATAACATCAATCATTTATCAACCAACCACCGAAAAAAAAGAGAAGTAAAAAGTGAAAAAGCTAGATCTAAAATAAAAATAGAAAAACATACGAAATAAATAAAAATAAATAAAAATAAAAAAGAGATCTAAAATAAGTGAATCTAAGAAGTAACAAAGTAGATCTAGAAAAAAATAAAAAATAAAAATAAAAAACATAATAAATTTTAAAAATAAAAGACGAGATCTAATAAAAAAAACATAAGAAATTAAAAAAAAAACGAGTTTTATTGTTTCAGATCTGAAACTTGGAAAAAAACTACATTAGAAAAAAAAAATCAGAAGCGAGGAGGGAGAGAGGCAGTGGGGAGAGAGGCGACCACCAGTCCTCCACCAGCCAGCCCACTAACCGCAACCCACCACTAGCCTGTGTTTTGGCCGAGAAGCAAGGAGGGAGAGAGACGGTGGCAAAGGAGGAGAAAGGAAGGAAGAAGGAGGAGATGGCGGCGACGACAGTGGTAGAGAACGACATAGGGAAAGAGTGAAGAGAGAGGAGGCGGCGGTGTTGTGGTGGTGTTGTGAGTGGCAGGGGGTTCGTATGGTGGTGTTGTGGGTGGCAGGGGGTTGTATGGTTGTGTTGTTGTTGTGGGTAGGTGAGTCGTTGAAGGTGGGGGATAAGGCGGTGGGGACAGGGCAGTGGCAGGGGGTTCGTGTAAGGTGTGGGCATGGAAGGTGGGGGAGAGGAGAGAGGTGGTGGCGGCGGGTGAGTAAGGAGGTGGCGGTGGAGGAGTAGAGGTGGCCGGTGGGTATGAGTTTTTTTAGGGTTTTTTTGTGAGGTTTTTTTAGAGGATTGTAGAGAACAAAGGGAGGTAGAGAGAGTGTGGTTGGATGTAAAAATGAGAGAAATTGATGGATGGAAGGGTATTTGTATTAGGGTTTGATTGGGAATGGAGTGTGTGCTACTCACAATTTTGGCCCTCCATTTTGTTTTAATCCTAACCCCTCACCCAATTGATTCAAGGGATTGGATGAGAACTCATGTACTCAAAGAAAAGATGGACAATCTTGATCTCATCTCTCTCTCTCTTTATAATATATATATATAATATATATATATATATATATATATAATATATATATATATATATATATATAATAAGGATCAAATGAGTCCACCTTATTTCCTTGAGTGCATAAGTTCTCTTGTAGGCCATTGGATCTTGGAGATGAATGGTTGATATGAAAACATGAAAATAGTCATTAGTAAGAAAGTTTTAATCCACTTCTCTCACATCCACACTAATTAAACCACTAATACATCTATCTCTCCAACTCACTTCTCTCACACAATTCATTCATCAAACTCTCCTCCTTCTCTCTAAAAAAACACTCCTTCTTCTCTCTAAAATATCCTCTCCTATTCTCTCTAAATTAAAACCAACCAACAAAGCCAAAAAAAAACTCCCTCCTCTCACCGGCTCCCTCCCTCCCTCCTCAGGCACCGGCGGTGCCTCACTGACGCCGGCCACCGCCCCCCTTCACTACCACCAGCCCTCCTCCTACCACAACAACCACCACCAAGAACAACCACAAAAAAAAATCTGAAAAAATCACAAAAAACCTAGATCTACCTCTCCCTCCACCCTTTACCACCACAACCGCCGCATCTCCCTCTCCCCGTCTCTCCAACGCGTTTCCCACGCCCCACCTCTCCCCCCACCCCACGACGCTGCCTACTCCTTCTCCCTCCACCGTCTGCCGGCCCTGCCTCCTCCTGTCGTCCTTACGTCCTCTTCTCCTCCTTTCTTGGGTTGAGGTCGTGGTGGTTAGTGTGTTAGGTTGTGGTGGTTGGTGGGTCACCACCGCCTTCACATTCCTCAATTTTTCCTTTTTCTTTTTCAGATTTTTTTTCAGATTTTGTATTTGTTTGTTTTCCTTTTTTTTTTAGATCTATGGGTTTTAATGTTCATATTTAGTATGACTTTTTTTTTTTTTTTTTTTCAGATTTAGTGTTATTTTTTTTTTTCTTTTTCTCCTCTTTAAGATCTACTAAATAAAAAGAAAATTTTGACAAAAATATTTGTGGTGTTTATGTGTTATTGGTAACGGTGACGGAGGGTGTTGGTGGACTGAAATTATCTCGGTTTTTTAATGTCAAAAATAGATGCAGTTGTTATAATTGTTGTTTACTTTGTGTTATTGTTGACGGTGACTGAAGTTACACCGTTAAAGGACTAAGGTTACACTCTCAATCTATTAAAGTTGCACTTTCAATGAACTAAAGTTACATTCTCAATGGACTAACGTTACACTCTCAAATTCTCAATATACTAAAGTTATACTATTATTGACTAAAGTTACAGTCGTAAAAGGATAAAATTACACTATAAACGACTAAAGTTACACTATCTATATAATAAAGTTACATTCCGAAAAGGTTAGACTTCTTACACTTTAAATTAGTTAAAATTTCAAAATTCAAAAATAAGATGTCATAAAATTACTTGGTAAAACAAAATAAAATTATTTTAAATTAAAATTACACTTGCAAAAGATTAAAGTTACACCGTAAAAATACGGAAAATGTCAAGAATTTGTCTTAAAATCACTTTTTGCCATAAGTTACACTATTTTGGATTAAAATTTCACTTGTAAAAGGTTAAAGTTACAATATCGAGAACTTGTCTTAAAATCCCTTTTTAGTATAAAAGTACACTACGTTGATTAAAGTTACACTTGTAAAAGACTAAAGTTACACTCTAAAAATACGAAAACTATCAAGAACTTGTCTTAAAATCACTTTTTAGTATAAAACTACATATTTTGGATTAAAGTTACACTTGCAAAAGTCTAAAGTTATACTCTAAAAATACGAAAAATGTCAAAAACGTGTCTTAAAATTATTTGTTAGTATACAGTTACACTATTTTGTATTAAAGTTATACTCGTAAAAAATCAAAGTTACACTTCTTAAACTGAACACTTGTAAAAAAAACAAAAGTTACCCTTGAAAACAAAAGTTAAAACCTAAAAATGCTAAAATGTCATCAACTTTAAGCTAGAGAGAGAAAGATAATTAATTAGTGTATAAGTAAGGAATTAGTGTATTGGTTACTTTTTGCTTTTAATCTCAACCACCCACCTTGAAAGATCTAAGGGGCTCATAAGAGGACTTAGGGACTCAAAAGATATGATGGACTCATTTGAACCTTTCTCTTTTAAGTTAATATCGAGAACCTTTCCTTTTTTGAGTGTAATTTCAACCTTTAATAGTGTAACTTTAAGTTAATATAATGTATTTTATATATTAATTTTAGTTTATGTAATTTTATGAAATACTTAAGTAATTTTATTCATTTATGAGTGTAATTTCAGTCTTTTCTAAGTGTAACTTTAGTTTTTTAAGGCCATTTTGCATATAAAAATATGAAACTATGTAATATAATTTGATTTTGAATATATTAAATTGAAAATATGCAAACTTTAAGTAACTTTAATAAAAATTTATGTAACTTTTATCAATTGTTATGTAACTTTGGTCTATTTTTTTTTGTAATTTTAGTCTAATTTTTTGTAACTTTGGTCCAATTTTATGTAATTGTAGTCCAATTTTATGCAACTTTAGTTCTTTAAAAATGTAACTTTAGTCTAATGTTTTGTAACTTTAGTCGAATGTTTGGTAAACATTAGTCTAATGTTTTGTAACTTTAATCTAATTTATTGTACTTTAATCCTTTATGGTGTAACTTTAGTCTAAGTGTATGTAATTTTAGTAACTTTAACTCCAACCACCACCACAATCCCAAACTCGTCGGAGACCACCACACCACCAATCAACGACCACCACGATACTAACCACCACCATGACACACCCACCACCACCACGACAGACCACGACACAAATATGAAAAGAAAAAAACAAAAACAAAAAAAAGAAAAAGAAAAAGGAAAAACACCCCCACGACATCAACAACCCCTCCGAGGCGACATCAACAACGACATCAACAACACCCCACGACATCAACAACGACCCACCTTCCCCCACCACCGCCAACTGCCTCCCGCCACAAAAAAAACCGCAGCAAAAAAATGATGGCGAAGACCACCACCACCGCAACCCACACCACCCCAACAACCAGATCTGAAAAAAAGAAAAAAAAAAGACGGAAATAGATGAAATGAGAAGATAAGAGGAAAGAGGAGGGAGGCAGAGGGGAGGATGGAGGCAGGAGGAGGAGGAGGGGAGGGTGGAGGAGGAGGCCGAGGGTAGAAGAGAGAGGACGAAGGGGAGGGTGGAGGAGGATGTGCCGTGGCCTAGGAGGAGGAATGTGAGGGAGGCGGCAGGAGGAGGATGCAGGCGAGGGAAGTGGTAGGATAAAAATGGCGGAAGGAGGAGGTTGGAGGCGAGGGAGCAGGGGCGGTTGAGAGAGGAGGGCGCTGGGGGAGGAGGAGGGGGGCGGAGGGAGAAGGTGGTGGCGACGGCGGCATGGTGGTTAGGGTATGTTTTGTTAGAAAAATGGAGAGCAAAAAAGTAGAGAGAGAAGTGGGTAGAGAGAGGGTGTGTGAGTTTTCTGATTAGTGTTTGGGTGGGATTGGGGTTTTATATGAGCCTTTTAATTTTTGTTTTAATCTTTACCCTTCATTTATTAGATCTAAAGGCTAAATTTAGGACTTATGGACTCAACTTAAAAAGGTGGACTTACATGATCTCATATATATATATATATATTTATATATATATATGAATAATATATATATATAATAATGATATCAGAGAGTTAGGTTCAAATGAGCTCTACTTAGTAAGAATGAGTCCTTAAGTCCTATTTTAAACCATTAGATCTTGCATAATAGATGGCTGAGATTAAACAAAATATACACATTCACCCACCCACTTTTCTCCAAT
This sequence comes from Heliosperma pusillum, assembly GCA_022085475.1. Classification (NCBI taxonomy): domain Eukaryota; kingdom Viridiplantae; phylum Streptophyta; class Magnoliopsida; order Caryophyllales; family Caryophyllaceae; genus Heliosperma; species Heliosperma pusillum. The sequence goes on from JAIUZE010004866.1 coordinate 87,445, forward strand.
TCCCAATCCTATTTCCATTTCCCTATAATCAACATTAAATTTCTCTTTCATTCCTACTATACCCATTTCTTTACTGTCACCTACCATTACCAAATTCATTTGATAAAAAAACTGATAATCTCTGTTCTCTCTCTACTAATTTTACACCTTCAAAAACCCATTTGATTTTCTTTTTCATTACTAAAATCATCACAAACTTCATTCACTCATTCACCCCTTTGAATCCCTCATTCACTACGTACAAACTACAACAACAACAAATGGGTTTTTCCCCTGCCGCCTCCTTCTTCCCCTGTCGCCGCCTTCTTCTTCCCCCTGTTGCCGCCTCCTTCTTCCCCCTGCCGCCGCCTCTCCTCCTCATTCCTTTGTCTTTTTTTTTTTTTTTTCATATTTGCACTACTATGATTTTTTTTTTTTTCTGTTTTTTTGTTGGAGGAAGAGATTATTGTTTGTGGTGGGTGAAGACAAAAAAATCACAACCATTGTTTTTTCATTTTTTTTTTCTGATTTTGTATGTTTTTTTGTTTTATTTAAGATTATTGTTTTTTCATTATGTATTTTTTGTTTCTAGATCTAATTTATTTATTTTCAGATTCACTCTTTTTTTTTTTCGTTTTTCATTTTTTTTGAATTTCTTATGATTTTCTATTTTATTTTTATCTCGTTTTTTTATTTTTTTTGTTATTGATTATTTTTAGATCTAAAATTACACAGTTATGGACTAAAGTTTCACTAGTATGTACTAAAGTTTCACTAGTATGTACTAAAGTTTCACTAGTATGGGCTGAAGTAACAATAGTATGTACTAAAGTTTCACTAGTATGTACTAAAGTTTCACTAGTATGTACTAAAGTTTCACTAGTATGTACTAAAATGTACTAAAGTTTCACAATTATGTACTAAAGTTTCACTAGTACAAACTAAAGTTTCACTAGTATGTACTAAAGTTTCACTAATATTTACTAAAGTTTCACTAGTATTTACTAAAGTTTCACTATTATGTACTAAAGTTTCACTATTATGTACTAAAGTTTCACTAGTATGTACTAAAGTTTCACAATTATGGACTAAAGTTTCATTAGTATGTACTAAAGTTTCACTAATATTTACTAAAGTTTCACTAGTATTTACTAAAGTTTCACTATTATGTACTAAAGTTTCACTATTATGTACTAAAGTTTCACTAGTATGAACTAAAGTTTCACAATTATGGACTAAAGTTTCATTAGTATGTACTAAAGTTTCACAATTATGGACTAAAGTTGCACTGGACTAAAGTTATCTTATTAAGGATTGAAGTTACTTAATTAATGACTATAGTTACATTAGTATGTACTGAAGTTACACTAGAAAAGACTAAAGTTACCTAAACATGAGTTACACTATAATTGACTAAAGTTACACAGTTAATAAATGAAGTTTCACTAATAAAGTTTAAAGTTACAAAAATAATTGTTGAATTTACACTTTTAATGACTAAAGTTAGCCTCATAAAAAGGCAAAAATCATATAAACTTATCTTAAAGTTACATAAATTCAAATTTATATACTTGAAATCATATTTTATTTTGAAGTTATACAAATAATGGTTGAAGTTACACTTTTAATGACTAAAGTTACACTCATAAAAAGGTAAAAATCACATAAATTTATCTTAAAGTTACATAAATTCAAATTTATATACTCGAAATCAAATTTTATTTTGAAGTTACACAAATAATGGTTAAAGTTACACTCTTAATGACTAAAGTTACCCTCATAAAAAGGTACAAATCACATAAACTTATATTAAAGTTACATAAATTCAAATTTATATACTCGAAATCACATTTTAGCTTAAAGTTACACAAATAATGGTTGAAGTTACACTCGTAATATAGGTGAAAGTCATTAAAACTCACTCATTTTGTGTAACTTCAAATCAGTAGTAGTGTAACTTTAAATCAGTAATAGTGTAACTTTAAATAAATAGTGTAACTCCAGCTTGTTACTTTTGTAACTTCAGCTTGTTACTTGTGTAACTTCAATTGATATTGTGTAACTCTAAATCAGTATTAATGTAACTTTAACTAAATATTGTGTAACTCAATTGTATACGAAACTATAACCAATGTGACGGGCTATAATCAACTCTAAATCAGTATTCAATGTTTTTAAAACTCAATTGTATACGAAACTATAACCAATGTGACGGGCTCGAAAAAATAATAAATTTTGACTTTTGTTTTGCCTTAATCGGAGTCCGAATGAAACTTTACGAAGCTTTTAAAGAAACCGCTTTTATTTTACGCGGAAATGAAAATTCAGATTTTAAAACCATTATTTGAATATTTGAAATGGAAATGACATAATAAAGTTGATTGATGAGAAAGAGAATGTAATTAATATGTGAATTGTGAATTAAATGTATGAAAGAGAATAGTTAATGAAGCATTAATAGCTTGGTGGGTGAGTGTTTTTTCATTTCAATCTCAACCATCCATCTTTTAAGATCTAATGGTTAGTGTTAGGACTTAGGGACTCAATTTTAGAGGTGGACTCATTAGAACTTGACTCTATATATATATATATATATATATA
>JAIUZE010004867.1:0-51752 GCA_022085475.1 Heliosperma pusillum
AGAAAGCTTTGGGCACCCATACTCTAGGCCGGAAGAGTTGTGCTGATGCGTTTAAAGAATTGGTAAGTCCTTTATTTTTTACTTCACAAATTGCATATTAATTATGAAGGATTAATATTGCCGATATATCACTTAATGTTTTTATACTACTTTCAGGTTGATCCTAAGCCGTACAAGTTGTTTGAGAAAACAAAAAAAAACAAGAAGGGCGAGTGGGTTAATCCTAGAGCTGTTAAGACAAACGTAAGTTCTAATAATTACTAAGAAGTTTTTTTTTATATCCAATTTTAATACTCTTTATTAGCTTCGTTTTGTTTTGATTACTTAATGTTTTTAATTATATATATATATTTTGTTGGTTCAGGAAGCTTACACCGAGGAGATGAGTCAGCCAACGCCAACTGACGAGACTCCAGACGAATTTCGTGCATTCTACAAAGCGGTAGATGGATTCGATAAGAAGTCGAGGCTCTTCGGGATGGGAGACAAGGGGAAAGAAGTGTGGTATGATCCACCTTGCAACAAAAGTGCACGCGCATCTTTCTCCTACAATCCTACAGATTACACTCGATTCGCAAGTGTTTATACTCAAATGAAGAAGCAATTGAATGCACTTGCGAATGAACGAGAACATGAGCGAGCCGCCCGACTTGCCCTTGAAGCACAAGTACGGGCCAATCAACAACAAATGGAGAGCCAAGCCGCGCAAATGGCAGCCATGCAAGCGGCTATGATGAGATTTCTTCCCCCGGACTTGTGCAACAACTTCCCTCCTCCACGTCCAAGAGATGACAACGCGGACGACGGGCATGGTTTTGGAGGAGCTCCCGTTACCCCCTTAGGTTAGTAATTTATCATCTACCTAAGTTAGGGAACCCGTTGAATTTGTAAGCTTGTAAAAACAAAGTTGTATGAATTTGTTTAACATTTTATGTAATGAATTCTTTTTCCAATTTCCATCGATCTTCTCCTTTATTTTTAATGACTTTTGTTTATTCCCGACCATGCGGTCGATGTGAGTATGAATTACCGCTTTGCGGTGAACGAATGTATTTTCTGTATTGCAGATTTTGTTGAAATTTTCAACGTTTAAAACAATGCAAAAACCGCATTGTGGCTGGACAGCAGGCTGCTGTTTCCAGCCACTACTATATTAAGAACTGACGGAAAATCCGTCAGGAAAGTCAAGATTATCTTGACTATACTGACGGAATTTCCGTCAGTAAGTCAAGTCAATCTTGACTTTCCTGACGGATTTTCTGTCAGTATCGTCAAGATAATCTTGACTTTCCTGACGGATTTTCCGTCGGTAAGTCAAGTCAATCTTGACTTTACAGTTCAATTACCTAACGAAAGTTCCGTCAGTTAGCCGTAAGGAGTCCAATTACTGACGGAAATTCGGTCAGAAGTCTTTTTTTGTTACCAATTGAAGTGACGCACGTTACTGACGGAAATTCCGTCAGTAATTGAAATTACTGACGGATTTTCGGGTTTACTGACGGATTTTGTCCGTCAGTTTCCCGTGTTCGTTTTGTAGTGTAATATATATATATATATATATATATATATATATAAGCTTCCATTTGCGATGAAATTTGGATAGTCACCAATAACGGTCGCTTTTACTATGGGGGTTAGGGTTTTAGAAGAATTTGAAAGAGCCTAGTGTAATTAAGTAGAAAGAGTAGATGATTATTTTGGTTTTCATGATGGTATATTAGTAATGAAGTTGCTCAGCCTATAGTTATGCTCACGTGGCAGATAGAATGAATGGTTTTTCAGACGTGTCAAAATAACATATGGTTAGTTTGTCTTTTTATTATATTTATAGATATGATAATATGTTAAACCTTTCATAAACTCATATTCAATATTCAATGAGACCAATACGAAACATCATAAAACTGATTGGAACTTATTTCATGCGCATAATTCTCCATTTGATAATTTGATACCAAATATAATCTAGTAATCTACGTACTATAATTATGTCTACTTTTTGGTGTTTTTATTAAAATCGTTGACTGATGAAATCAAATTTATGCTTTCAATTACAACTGACATACAATTCTAATTCTAGACAACTTATGTTCTAATCAAACTTAGTCAATTTTTAATCATTATTTGATGTGGGTTAGTCAACTTATATACCAATCACATATGGAGTCTAACTTATATTGACATGAAAAGAAACTATATATATCAATTACGACCAATCTTGTATTTATGTAAAGATAATAATACTACTTTGTATTTTATTGTGATATGTTATACTCACACCATTGTTCATAATGATTTTAATTATAGTAAATGGTTTATTGAGTTTATTTGATGACTATATTGAATCGTATTTAATCAAAGATATTGTTGCAAAAATCATTTATAACTTGATGGGAATATGAACTTGATTGTAAGGAATAGTGAAGTATTGATGTTATTTGACAATTATATGTACGTTTATATATTCATTATGCTATTACAATTTACGACGGTGATAATTATGCAAGACAATAATTCACATTGATATGTTGTAGAGTCGTATAAGTATATGAAACCCGTACTTCAAAAATTAATTTTACACCTCTGAATTCCATTTTTGACAACTTTGTATTGAGTTTTTTTTTATCATGAATATGAAATTAGAATATGAGCTCGTTTATAATCCCCGTATACGAATGGTCTGACATTGATTTAGTGTATGTTGCCTAACATGGGTTTTAGAAATTCTAAGAATTTATTAAGACGTGACATGTTATTGAGGAAAGAATTAAACATTGAAACAAGTTGTTTTGATTGATTCAATTGCATCTTTATTTATTTAAATGGTGATAAATACTATGTGAGATTAAAAAAAAATTACATACATCAACCAATTTTCTTTTCCTGAAATTGATTAAGTACAATATTATTTTATGAAAGCACGTCGATATTCCATACAACTCTCGTATGTTTTATATATAGATACGGTAACTGATTTTGCGTGATGATGGTTGATTTTGTATGTTTATAGTATCATATTTATCAGATTACTCGGTCAATTTTCGCTTCTTTATTAATTATTTTCTGAACAATATTAAGATTGGATGCAAAATATTTGAGATACTTAACTGGTGAATAATCTTTCATATTTTCACATGACTTGACTATGTTTCTTTTAGCAAATTGTGACGCCTATTCATTATTAGTTTATTATGAAAGCTATTGCTATAGATATAATAGAGTCATTGCTATAATTGGTATTAATCCGATTAAGAATTATTTATCGTGAAGATAGTATATATTGTGCAAATATTTTTAGCACGGTCATTGTTTTATCTATATTATAATAATTCATGATGAATCCTCTCTTATGTTTATAAAGTTGAAGTTGTATATCTATCTATGGTCAACACGTACTCAAAAGGGCATATCATATAATTTTGGACCTGAAGTTCTAAAATATTTATAAAGATGTGCAGATATTATGTCCATATTATAACTTTAGCCTTAAGTTCAAAGTTTTAAAGGTGTATAATAATTTAACACCGTCGCATCAATACATATATTCATATTGTATAAGTGTATGTAAGTGGCCAGAAGTTCACATGTAAATGCTAGTCGCCGAAAGTTCACAGTTATATTTTTATGAACCACATTTGAGTTTCAAAATAATAAGCGGTTTTTATTAATAGGGAAAATTACTCATGAATTGATTTCTTGTTCACATTTAGTTCAATTGAACAATATTATGAAATCTGAAATTTCATTCATTCCTTGAAGTGAATGTGACATCTCATTAAGACTTTGCCTATAGAAGAGATCGAGAGTAAGACATAATATTAAGCTAAATCTTTCGGCCTGAATTGAGGCCAATAATGTGGCCTTTGGTGAGCCAAGTAACGAGGCCTTTATTAAGCCGAATTCGATCAGTGAAGGGAAATATTTCATGAAAAGTCATGTTAGACTCATATCTTGATATGAGTAAATAAAAATAAATTTTGACATATGCGTTAATTGATATTTATTTTGTGGCATGAAGTTTATATTGCTTAAAAATACTAAAACTATGACCAGAAGTTCATAGTATTTACATATATTGAAACTGTGACCTGAAGCGAATGAGATATCATGTTTTGCATATGCAATATATTTATCATTCATAAAAATAGTGTAGTCATGTATACACATTATCGTGTAAGTGACTTAAAACAATATGTGTGTTATCTCGTATACAAGTGACATGTGATCAAATTATTTAATATTATGAAGAGAGTGATCACAATAATTCGTTATATTCAACACCCCCTGGGAAGGAACCGGTGAATTATTAATTATGTTTAACTAATATTATTCATAGAATCAGTTCTGATTTGTATTTCTAGAAAAAGAATAATTTTGATGTATGATTTATGTTTATACTAAAAGAAAGAGCAATGTATTATATTCCTTGAAGGAATATTGCGATATATTTTAGTCTTGCCAATATAAATAAGACACTAATTAGTGTCTTATGTCAAATCTATTGTTTATTTGGCCAGATTCAAAAGAAAAATTTGAATTTATATGATAAAATGTTGCTAACTAGAAGTTTAGCGCTGTAATTATAGTCAACTACAAATTTGGCACTTGATACGACGTTGCTAACTAGAAGTTTAGTAAGTTGAATAGTCAGCTAGAAAGTGGCGTGTGATAATATAAATTATTAATAGACATGCTTATATAATATTGCCTTAAATTTTGAACACATTAAGAAAGTTGACATTAAATGACCATGATGTGACGATAAAGGCCATCCGGGTTCCTAATATACCCGTTTTGATAACCTGAAGTTTATCTTAAAGAAAAGACAAGTGCTGAAACTCTCTCGTGTAGAAAATTTATTAAAGGCAAAACACTACACGAATATTGAGTATATTTGATATTGGAGATTTAAACACTACTCAAAGCTGAATAAAGAACTTAAATGTTCGCGTATGAATTGACATTATATTTAGTGACTTGTAGTCAACTAGTCACATAATGATTTTTCCGAGTAGTTCTTGTGATAATAAATCACATTTTAACATATGGAATCGTTGATCTCCTAAATTGAGCATTGTGATTCAGCACATTTGAAATCCAACTATATAATATGTTACTCCCCGAAACATTTTGTTATTGTACAAAAGTGCCCATATCAAAGTCTCATTATGATATGAGAAATTTAGAGGTGGCTTTAATGATCTATTACCCATTAAATCTATCTGTTGTTGATAGTTTTTACCACCTTAGGGGGAGAATGATAAGGAAAAGCTGGTAAAAACAAACAAGTATATTATCCCCAAGTGGACCTGAAGTTCCGCGGTTTGTTTTCAATACAAAATACATCAAATAGAGGTTTATGGAATTAGAAATGATGGTATTCATTTGGTTATGAAGATGTATTATGATACCACTTTGATCACCTTATCAAAATGTGATATATTATTACATTGAAATCTATGATTTGATTATAGACAGATTACCTTATATGTGGTATAGTGAGCTATAACTTAGTCATAGAAAATATATGTAATGAAAAATTTGATTCTTGCCAAATTGAACAGTAACCACACGTGAAATGTAGTGTGAGAGTCATATCGGTTCACGTATTTTAAATAATAAGAAAATGGCAAGCATGGGCAGTTGGTATTTTTATGGAGTAAATAAATATCTGAATGATAATAGATGGCCTATATATATAAAAGAAATGGTACCATATATATTCAGATATCACTGATCAGTACTGACAATATCGCTAGATGTTGAAATTGTATCGATATGATTAAGGAACCGATATGCATTTGCGCGCGGAGTTTAATGGACTAGAAAATTGGGATATTATATGTAAGTCCAATTTTGATTGTCGATATATAACCTTTGATAATTATATATGAGCTCATGAACTTGAAATCCATTCATTGACATGAAGTCAATCAAAATTATGAATATTGGAAAGGAAAAACTGTACAGTTTGCATTTTTAGTCATCATCATGTGCATTTAGAAATCAAGCTCATCATTTGCATCGTAGTTTTAATATATGTACATTATTGCATTATTTTAGAATGTTGTTAAGAATTAGTTACATATCATTTGCATGTACATGATTAATTTATGGTTCTATTGTGATAAATGTTTAAAAGGAGAAATATATTTTACTCCAACGAGGATAATTTCCTGAAGAAGCCTCTTATGAATGATCATCAATTGTTAATGGTTAATCAATTGAGTTCTTGAAAAATCATGATGAAATACATGAACCTCTACTATACGATTAAAAGATATCATAATTAGTTCCAAAATGATACATCAAAACTTCTGTACAGTTTACTTGATGTACACCCTCCTATTCATAATAACTTTCCCCATTCAAGAATAGGCCAAAAATTAAGGCTGAGTAATTAAATTAGGTAAAATATTGTGGTGGGGTGAGGTGATTGGAGAGAGGGAATGTATTGTGGGGTATTATTGTGGAGTGAAGTTATTAAAATAATTATTGTTGTGGGGTAATGTGATTAAAATAAGATAAAGTATATGTATTATGGGGTATTGTTGTGGGGTGATGTGATTAAAATAAGTATAAAAGTTTACCAAAAAAGGAAATGGAGAAGGTATTGTGAATAGATGAAAATGGAAAGGGGGAATGTTATTATGAATAGGAGGGAGTATTTATTAATGTCTCAACCTGAAGTTTGAGCATATGAGAATTCAGATTTGAATGAACTTTTTGCTAAACATATGAAATTAGTTTATGGTTTAGAAGTACCACAACGATTGGAAAAACTAATGTAGTCAAAGTCTACAATGAGAATGTCAATTCATACAATAAGTTAAGCTAGCAAAAGAAATAACTGAATGTATTAACTGGATTATTATTCAACATATGGAAGATCGCTACACTCTTTTTTCCCTTCAACTAGGTCTTTGTCCCAATGGGTTTTTCCTAGCAAGGTTTTTAACGAGGTAGCACTATAAGCACATTGCTATAGTCATGTCATCATGATTGTTGATATGACAATTATTTTTAGACATGTAATTTATATCAATTATTGAGGAGAAACCTTATCACAGACCTGCAAAAGCAACCCGACCCGATTGTTCCGACCTGAATGACCCGACCCGTGACCCGAAATTGACCCGAACTACAACATCTGAATGTGACCTGAAACCCTATTAGACCCGACCCGACCCGAACATGACCCGATCTTTCTTGATTCGTAACTGACCCGACCCGAAAATAACCCGATCCAAAACCACTCAACCCGAAAATGACCCGATAAAACATAACTTTAATTGAACCGAAAAGACTTAAAATGACCTTTTGTCTCTTATTCTTTGACCCGAAAATGACCCGACCCGAAATAACCCGACCCGGTTGACCCGAAACGGACCCGACAACTAACCTGAAACAAACCCGAAACCTGAAATAACCCGACCCGACCCGAATTAACCCGAAATCAACGAAATTCGAACTGACCCGACCGAACTGGCCCGACCCGAACCCGACCCGGTTGACCCTTTGCCAGGTCTACTTATCCCTGTTGCGGAAGAATATTACCTGAATGAAGATCAAGAGTCATCATGAATGACTACATCTAGATTGTGAGTTCTAAAGACATATGAAGATTGATTTTTATCAAGGAATTCTACTAACTGAAGATATCAAGTTTATCAACTACGATGAATTATATTCTACAATCAGGAAATTACATCAAAGCATGATTCATTTCCCGTTATGTCAAGTCATGTAATCATCAGGGGGAGTAGACACGCGTTTTACTCTTTTTCCTTATCTATGGTTTTGTCCCACTGGGTTTTCCATGGAAAGGTTTTAACGACGCAACTTGTTATGCATGTTTGGAGATCAGTGTACTTTTCCTTCACTAGTGTTTTTCCCATGAGGTTTTTCTAGTAAGGATTTTATCGAAGCATCTTCTTCATAAATGGACATCCAAGGGGGAGTGTTGTGAAAACTTATTGTGGATGCCCATTAGGCAGATGTATTATGAGCACCTTTAAATGCCTTTCAATGTAGGATGTTTCTAGATGGGTCTTTCTAGTGTCCTACGTCATAACCCTAATTTCATGTCTTGTATATATATCCCATTCTACTAATGAGAAATACACATCCTTTCTATCATCATCTTCTCTTTATATTATAACACTACATACTATAACAAGTACTTTTCTTTTGTGTTTTTTTTGCAATACATTGTCCTTTGACCTATCAAGTAATATCAATAATAATTATGCTTCTTAGTTTATAACAAAAAAGAGAGTTGACCCTATCAGCATAGTGGTTGACATATTTTAACAATAGGAAAGTTACTTCATTTTACAAACAAAATAATAATCTACGGAGTATCATGTATAATTTACTAATTATCGAGCACGTTAAAAAATCCTGCTTATTGAAATATGTTGATCAAACCTTATAATAAAACCAGTCATTTAAAATCCGCTTTCAAGCACTTAAGACAAAAGTAATCACCTAATTATCAAACATGTTTTTTTTTTCTAACTTGTGCTTATAGTTAAACTTTTAAAGTAACTTATGTCTTTGAAAAGTTCTACCTGCATTTTTCATATTGTTTTCGCTTCGGTACGTACTCCGTTTTTATTGCTTTAACATGTACTTTAAAGGGTATATGTTATAACACAAACTAGTCTTAAACCCGTGCAAATTGCACGGGTATGCAGTTTAAAAATGGTTATTATAAAAAAAAGTTATTAAAAATGATGCTAATATAAATTTATTATCTCTTTTTAAAGTTGATCATATTTAAAAATAAAGTAATAAAATATCCCTACTTTTTGTTAAGAAATTTTAAATTAAAGTCATATTTTAATTTATACATTATCGTATGTTTCATATGCAGTTAGAATAAATAATGCATTAGAGACTTAGGGTCAATTGATGGTCGCTTGCTTAGCCAAATTTGAGTTTCTACTTTTTTATATTACTAGTTTTAATCCCGTGCAGTAATTGCACGGGTTACTTTTTTAGAATCACATATTCAAATTATATTTAATATATATATATATATATATATATATATATAGATATATAGATATATATATATATATAATAATTAGACGTAATATTCTCAATAAAATAAAATAATACGGATATAGAACGAATTAATATCATTGTTATAAATTAAAACTCGTGGCGAATATATACTCTAATATTCTCAATATTTTTTATGTTGGTGCTTTTTTTTTGTATTTTATCATATTTTCTTATAATCTATTTTTTTGAATAAACTATTGTTTGTATTTATCATATTTTTTTATAATTTTTTTTTTTGTATTTTATCGAATTGGGATATGTAATGCTGATGTTTTTTAAAGAATCATCGTTTCTTGAATTAATGAAGCAGTTGTAAATTTATATATGTGATTTTAACATTTTTATTTACTTATATTTTTTTTTTATGTTTGTATTTTGTCTTATTAAAGATACGAAGCAGCAGGGGTGTCTCAAACTTTAGGGATGCCCGGTGCTAGAAAGTCGACGTGGGCCAAAATATTTGAAATTACCGCTCTATGTTTAAAAGGCAAAATATATGTCCTTATATATCTAACATATTAAGATACTATCCATTGTGCCTAAAGTTTTAAAACTCATACCGCAAATATATGTAAATTTAAAACGATGCTCGGTGAGTACTGTTTTAACGCTTTATGATAATACGGGTCTCTTTTATGAAATATTTTGAATATAGGCTAAATAAGCATATTTATATATGAAAAAATGGGTTGCCTTGAATTTTGTCTCTAAATATAATTTAAATAGGGGAACAAAGAAAAACAAATGGAAAGATGAAAAAAAACATATGACCATAAATATAACGTAAACAAACACGAAAAAGGAAGATAAAAAAATTTGAAAGTTCCAAAATTAAAAAAGTTAGGCTCTGATTGGTTGAACCTGGGTTGCCTTGAATTTTGTCTCTATATTTTAGCCCTCAACCACTAGACCCAAGCTTGTTCATATCATTATTTCTATGTTTCTAGTATATATGCTTAAATGCTAGGTAAATGAGGCCCTCTAAAGTTGGAGGCCCGGTTCTTGGGCTCAGCCTGAACCGGGCCTTAGCCGCCACTGCGAAGCAGTTGTTAAATTTATATATGTGATTTTAGCATTTTTTATCTACTTATATTTTTTTTATGTCCATTAATTTATGTATTTTCTGTTACATAATTTTTGTAATTTAATATATTTTTTTTATAAAAAAATTCATATATTACAATTTATTTGTATAATATCATTTATTGATTTGTATAATTATGTATATATTTTTATAGTTATATGATTCTTTGAGAATTATTGTAGAGTTGAGAAAGAAATGAAAGTTCCTTAATATAAATGTGATATCTCTAACTTATAGAATAAAGAGAGTAATTAATTATGGGGAAAATGGTGGGGCCCGCTTAAACTTTTTCTTTCTGAAATCCAGCCAGCAATAGGATGGCTTTAAATGTTTCTGCTTTATAGACTAGTAGACTAGTAGATGTGATATCACTAACTTATAGGAGAGAGAGAGTAATTAATTATGGGAAAAAATAGTGGGCCGGCTTAAACTTTTTCTTTCTGAAATCCAGCCACCAATAGAATGGCTTTAAATGTTTCTGCTTTATAGACTAGTAGATTGGTTGGTCTCATACAAACCCGACTCATATAGCACACAATATTATTTGGATAAAAAATAACACAATATATGTAAAATTTAACAACTTTAAATTGTTCCAAGCCCGTGATGTTGTTAAAATCATTTTTATTTAGTCCAACTTATACACGTTTGTAGAACATATGCACGTTTGTAGAGAACATATGCACAGACAAAATGAAATTTTTTTTACCCGTGTACGTTTATAATGACAATTTTAACCCTTTTTATTTAATACATATAACACAGTCTCTCATTTTATCAGCTTCTTTACTTTTTTTCTTCATATTTTCAACTGAACTTTTACGTGTCTTTTTGGGGCTATATCTATTGTTAACACAATATATAAGTACCTTTAAAAGTCACCTGAATGTAAGGTGCTAAAAATTTGTATCAAAAGTAAATGTAAAGAATATGATGACTCATGGAGAGTATTGTTATTTGTTAATTGGTGAAAGAGGATAAAAATGAAAATTGTGACCCGTGCACGTTTAAAATAATTTAGTCGAATTGTTAAATATTCCAACTCGTGATATTATCATATAAATATACAATAATTAAAAATTAAATGATAATATTATATCCTTCATAGATTTTATTAAAATATAAGACACTATAAATAATGTTATGTATAAAACATTGTATAGGTAATCCATTTATATACGATACCTAAACAAACAACTAAAAAAATACGAATTCTCCTATAAGACGGTTTCACAATACTATTTTTTTAAAAGCTCTCTCATAAGATGTAGTTACTTTTCAATTTATTTTTTCATCTATTTTGTTAGTTATTAGTGTCTTTTCTTAGCACTCTTACAATATTCTTAATAGGAGGAGTTACCTGATGGTACTCATAAGGCCGAATGTTTTCGAGTTTTTAAGCCCTCCCTGAATTTTTATCCGATAAAGAAACTTGTTAAATTTATTTATGTAATTTAAAAAAATTCCATTTAGTTTTTATATTCCTCTTTCATTAATTTTTGTATTTTCTGAATTTTGTCACTTGTGAATATTTATGATTTATTTAGTACAATTAATTGAAATTTAAATATATATTGTCCATTGTTTCTTATCCCATTTATTTAATTTTAGTTATATACTATGTATTTTGTAATTGACCAATTTGGAAATTGACCAATTTGGAAATTGAACCATTGAAAATGAACAACAATGAACACTGCTTTAATTAATTCTCAAATAGATAGTGGTCCTTAAATTTAGGAATGAAAAAGGTGTTTATGACTTTTTGACTTTCAACCACAGAGGGCCACATAGGCTCTGTGGTTGTTGCTTTAATAAATAAGGATGCTCATATCAGACGTTTACTATCCGTCTAAAGCTTAAGACGGCTAAATTAAATACATACCAAAACACCCCATGGTTGCCTAGAAAATACCAAAAATTTTACCTTTATTACCACCACTTGGTAATATATGACTCGTCATAAGCTTTTGACGGATAGTACCCGTCTTAAGCAAGACTTACTGATGTTATAAAATGAAACGTCCAGATAAAGTAAGGAAAAATATGTGAAACTGTTGAAAAAAAGATATTTATAAGGAGCGTCATATTCATAAGAAGTATTATACTCCTCCATATTTTCGAAGGTACAAAAACATGGCTAAGATGGTTTCTAACTAAGTTATTGCGCGACCATTTTTTCCTTGTACCTTTGTATGTAATTTTATAACCTGTTATTATTAATACAGGCTTAAAATGTCTTTTTCTTTTGATAAATGTTTTCATAATAATTGTTTCAATTTTCTCATATTTTATAACCATTTTTTTAGTACCAAAGTTTATATTAAACGTACCCATTTTACTATTTGTATAGTAACAGTATATTTCAAATTATAACTAGTTTTCTAATAAAGTTTTCAGGGACAGTCTTTTAAAATTATCTTTGCAATATAAAAAGTAAAAGTTTCAGTCTTGGTACAACTACTCCGTATAGGAGGGAAGTTGATACATATACATGGCGTGTATGGGATTTCCCATACACAACGAATACAGAATGGACACGTGGCTAACCGTAGTTAATTAAGTTGGCTTAGGTTAGGGTTAGAGATTAACTAAGTCGAATTTAATTATTTTTAACCCAATTCGATTAGGTTTGGATTAATTGAATTATTCACTTAGCCGAAAAACATAATTTGTATAAGTTAACTATAATAAATAATAGTACTAAATATAGATGTAGAACGAATAATACAAAACCGTAAATGTAGTTAGCTAAGGGGTTAACATATTAACCACACATGTTAAATAACTAAAATTTTGATCCATCGAAATTAAAATTCACGTTCATCACTTGTCGATTTTGTTTTTAAGCAAATCAAATTTGTATATAGTTTTTATCAATCGTTATTAGTTTTATTGAAATATGATCGATTAAACCCTAATTTGAGAATGGAATTCCAAAACAGTATTTTTTAAGATGAATTTACGTGTGAATGTGTTAATTTTTCTCTCTAGTTTATAAATTCAGAAATGATTTTTTATTTTTAAAACATTCACTATTTTTACTTTAGGAAAAGGTAATTTGATAAACAAATATGTAAAGTTTAAAATCTTCCCTTTTTTTTAATAAGTTTCAATTTTTGAAAAGATTGTATCAGTAGTATGGCAATATTTAAAATAAAAACTGATTTCCAAATTTGAAACCTCGTTTACACGTAATTTTAAAAAGATTGGTACCATAATTTGAGGAAAATATTTTGTAAAATCATATCTTTTTGTTAAGAGTTGTAACTGATTAATAAAAAAGATTTTATTTGTGGCATTAACGTTTTTAAAAATAAAGTTGAACGAGGAAGTGAAATAAGAAAAAAAAAAACAATTCTTACTTAAATTATTTTTTATAAATATGGATATCGATCTTAATTTGCCTTTGGAAGACGACGTTTATGACGACAACGTTATGGAAGATGATCTTGATAATGTTATGGTCGATGATCTTGATAATATTAGGGCAAATGATGTTGATAATAACGGGGAAGAGGAGATCGTTAGCTTTATTAACTATAGCTTAGATGATTACTTAAATGACGACGGTGGCAATGAGGATGTTGGTGTGAATGAACTTGTAGGAGTTGAAAATGTGGTTGACGATGAGGTTGTTGTCGATGACCTACAATGAACCTGCTGTTGTTGAAGGGGGTTTTGTGCAGAAGGTTGCTAATATGTTAAACAGTGGCAATACAGACATTCTTGAAGTTGATCCTCCTACTGCAGGAATGTCCTTTGTCAATGGTGATGAGTTTGGTGCATATTGTTACTTATATGCTTATAATACTAGCTTTCAACTCTTTATTAGGTCGAACTGTATTTTGCCTTTCTCTTCGGAGAAAGGGGTAAAGCTAGGGGTGAGCAAAACCGGGTACCCGGTACGGTTTTAATAACCGTATCGGGTACCCGGTTTTTGGAAGGCCAAAAATTAATACCCGGATTCGACCCGGTTTAACCGGGTACCCGGTTTTCGTATACCCGGTTAAACCGGGTACCCGAAAACCGTATACCCGGATCCGGTTTAATTGATAATTCTCAAACCTAGAATTCGAGTCCACAACATTAGTAACGACCAATAAATAAGATGCTTATATAATCCACTAGGATCATTATTACAAAATACAATACTTGCAAAGTCAGTAGGTAAAATAGCAAAATACAAATTTGCAATACTTCACACAGAAATTTGTCACTGATAAAGTGAGTTGCGTATATTACAAGTTTCACATAAAATGATTGGTGCTCAAAATTTCACCCATATAGTCTAAATAGAAAACAAAATTATACATACAACTTTTTTTTTAGGTATTTTTAATTAAACCGGGTCAAAACCGTATACCCGGTTTTGATTTTCCCTGACCCGGACCCGGTACGGTTTTTCTAAAAACCGTATCGTATACCCGGAAATTCGTATCGTGTACCCGGAAATCCGTGTAATTAAAACCGTATACCGTATCGTATCCGTATATTAAAACCGTATCGTATATTTTTGCTCAGCCCTAGGTAAAGCGTCATGGTTTAGGGTAGAGCGAACCTCGTTTTTACATGATGAGTCAAATCAGATTATGTTGCACAAGGGGGGCAAATTCAAGCAAAAAGAACGAGTATTAATTTAGATATTCCTGACTTTAAGAAATGCCAATTTGTCATAGAAGCCACGTTACAAAATGATTTCATCTTCACCAATCAGGCTAGATTGGAGCACAACCATGATGTCAAGCATGAAGATAGTCGTCATATGGTCGGATAAAAACATGTATTTTAAAAGACGAGCTTTGATGAACGATGAAGCCGGTATTCCAATTTCAAAAAACTCACACTATGGTTAGAGAAGTTGGTGGTCATGCAAATTTACACATCAATGAGCGTGATTTGAGGAACATGATCAATCTAGAACGACGACAAAGTAGAATTAAAGGTGATGCAAATGCGCTTGAAGAAAGATTTATTAAGATGAAAGAAATCGATCCCGAATTATACTATTCTATCGAGACGGATAAAGAAGGCAAGCTACTTAATGTGTTTTGGGCGGATGGTCGTTGTAGGGCTATGGCCAAGGTATTTGGGGATGCAGTTTCTTATGACGCTACGTTCCTTTGTAACAGGTATCTCGAATATTTTTACAATAGTTTTTCAATTACTACTATGTTAGTTAATTTTACAATTTGTTGTATGTGTTGTATATTTCGAATTGATTTAAATTCAATTTGTGTTTGTTTAACTATTGAAACGAGTTGAATTGTTTAACTAATGAAACGAGTTGAATTGTATGGATTGGATAGAATTTCGGTTAATTATTTATAGTTAATTCGAATTGGCTTTTTAAATTACTTGTGTATTTCAAATGATTTGATTTGTGTTTGTTTAACTATTACTATTTCGAATAGAAATCACGTGAAATTTGAACTGATAAATCAATTCCAACTGCCTTTATAAATTGGTTTCTAATTGATTTATGAATTATCTTATTTTTACATCAATAAATTGTTTTGTTTCTACATGTATAAAATGCCGTTTAGTCCATTTTTTGGTGTAAATCATCACAGTAGTATTGTTGTACTTACATCTGCCTTGATTTCTCATGCGGATGCGGCTAGCTTTACTTGGGTGTTTAGGAGATGGAAAGATTGTATGGGTAGACCACCGTCTGTTAAAATCACGGATCAATGAATGGGAATTTGTAAGGCTGTGAAGGATGTATTTCCTAATTCACCCCATCGCTTGTGTCTTTGGCACATGATGCGAAATGGAGTAAATAATTTGGGGTCTTTTGCGAGGTTCGAAGAAATTAAAGCCGATCTTATGGATGTCGTTTATGAAAGTAAAGACGTCGAGGACTTTGAGGAATCTTGGCAACCTTTTGTTGATAAATTTGGCCTACGAGAGCATAGTTGGATACAAAAAGTATATAAAAAACGCGAGTCATGGGTTCCTTTATATTGGAGGAACATATTTTGTGCAAGTATGTCATCCACACAAAGAAGTGAGCAGACACACAGATTCTTCAAGATTTACGTTAATCCTCAAAAAACTTTGTTCACCTTCCTAGGCAATTACGAAAATGCCCTACGAGTTAAAGTCGAGGAAGAAGAAAAACTGAACTTTGCTTGTACAAACAAACCGGTTATGTATGATAAAAATAGCATAGTCGAGAAAGTCTTTCAAAGAGCTTACACTAATAACATGTTTTCGAAGGTGAAAAAAGAGGTATATAGTCTAATTCACACTAATGCAATTAATGAATTGAGTTTTGGGACATTCTCTAGTTACGTTGTAACGGAGGAGGTGACACATCAGTTTTGGGCTCCACAGGATAAGAACTACAATGTGACATTTGACACAACTATCAGTGAGTTTACTTGTACTTGTCAGCATTTTGAACTTCAAGGAATATTATGTAGGCATATTATCCGTGCATTATTGATACAAAAAGTGCAGCTAATTCTTGATAAGTATATATTGAGTCGGTGGCGAAAGGATTTGGTTCGGGGCTATGAGCATCTTCATGTTGGGTACCACACACCCGCGGAGTCGGACCGACTTAAGAGATCGCTCGCGGTCACACTAAAGAATGACTACATATATAGGCTGACATTACAATCTGATGAGGCGTTCGCCATATATGATAGAGATACACCGAAGGTGGTGAAGGACATGGAGGCAGTTGTTGGCATTGAAACACTAAATTCCATGGGAGCAGGTTCCAACGTAACACGGCTGTGGGGTCGTAGGAGACTGCAACGGAAGGAAAACAATCAACGTCACATGGTAAGAACCACGACTCCACGTAGAGAAAGAGGATTGCAAGACCTTGTTAATAAAAGAGGCATAAGTAGAGCTCCTAGGCCTAGACAAAAGACAGTTATGAGTGCTATAAACGTGGACGAGGCAGGTCCGTCGCAGCCAATGCCACGACGGAGAAGGGTCGTACCTAATACTCCTCTTACCAAACAATAGATTTTAATTTTAATTGTTTTACGTCATGCCAATAAGACTTCTTAGTTACTTTTTTTTGTACTCCAATTTTAATTGTTACGTTAACGAAAAAGTGCTGCTGCTGGGGGTTGAACTAGGGTGGACATAAACTAATTCATGTCAATAGTTTCATGCCTTTTACCACTACACTTAAATGTATTCATGTAATTAGTTTCATTTTTAGAACAATTGAAATTACATTAATTAAAAGACGAATAATTAGATGTCAAAATAGTACAATGATCAAGCTTACAAGTACTGGTTATCTCAAACAATGAAAAAAGATTTCAAATGACACTACCCTAATACTCCTAATACGCTACCATGCAATACTAGAACAACACTTATACCTCTAATACGCTACTAATTACGACTTCACTAACCGTAACCATGCACGACATTCATGTCTCCTTTGTGCAATCACGTCTTTGCACTCGGCCCATCTATGACCCCACGCTTTACAAACAACGACCATTGATCCTCTATCCTGTTTACTACAACGTGGAATGATTTCAAATGAGATAATGTCATTGCATGAGGCAACTTTAAATGCCCATGTATGTTCGTTTGTCGAGAAAACAGGGACAGGCGATGTAAGATCTTTAATAACAAAGGGAACTGAATTTGGATGTTCTTCATGACCAAATGTTGACCAATCTATACCATCTTACTAGCCATGACTATTGACAAAGAGTTTTAGGTTAGGAATGATAATAAAATGAGAGAATATGTATGTTTGCTTGTATTTATCTATGTATATATGGGATTTGTAGCCCTTTTGCATATAATTGCCTAACTTTGGTGCATGCAAATGAGAAGGAACACAAATGTATATAACTTTAGTGAGTCGATTTTACTACCTTCAACTATGAGTCGATGTCAGTCGAATTGCATTTCGATTTATACAAGTCAATTTTTATTTAACTCGGTTTTTTCAAAGGGTTGGTAGTTCTTTTTTTAGTCGAAAAAAAAAGTGAGTCGAATATATGATTGTTACTCGATTTTTATTTAACTCAATCTTCGATTTATACAAGTCATTTTGTATGTGACTCAATTTTAATAGTGAGTCGAATATATGACTGTCGAGTTGCATTTCTATTTTATTTGAAATCGATTTTTTTGTTATCTATTTTATGAAATCTATTTAATAATTCCATATTAGTAGATTCAACTTTTTGCCCAATTTGACAAAATCGATTTTGTCTAAGATTGTACTCAATCTAATTAGGTCACCTTCACCATGTGGCATCAATTATTTTCAAACACGAGTCACATCTTGTCCAATCTTACATAATTCAACATGCAACTCAAATTAAAACAAATTAAAAAGTTAAACGAAAAACTAATGTCGAATTAAAATAATTATAAGTCGATTTACAGTCAACTTCAACGTTATTAGTGAAAATTAAAGTTGAATTAAACAAATTTAAACTCGATTTAAAGTCAATTTCAACGATAAACTTAAATTAAACATTTTCATCATATAAACAAATCTAAACTATCATTAAACTAGCCGATTGTACAATCACCATGATTCCATGACCGATCTAAACAAAAATAGGCCAAGTAGAGTTCAAACGACAAAAAAAATAGTCTAAACCAACACTTTACATAACTACTACTAACATAATTTTTACCATAATTATCTACACAAATTCTCATTTGTGACGGACACTATCCGTCACAAGCTTAAGACGGATACCATATTCTCTCACAAAATACCCATTAAGGGTGAGTGGAGAAGCACATGAGGGGTGCCCACCTTGTCCCCTCTACCCATTTCCTCTCACAAAATACCCGTCGCAAGATCCGATCCGTCGCAAGCAAGACCTACTGAATTATCTACTACTTACAACCATTTTGCCATAATTGAGGGCAATATTTTCCCCCACCACCCTCCTTCTCTCTGGCCTCTACGATGGCCCTGCACTTTGCCCATCCATATCCCAAAGACTTGCAAACTCGGGCCATATTTACTCTCTGCCATGCACCGCTTCTAGGGAAGATGTACATAGCCATAAGATCGTTGCATAATGTAACCTTGAACGCCGACGATTTTTCGTTTGTCCCATTAATGAGTGGAGGTTCTGTTATGTCATTGAGAACGGCGGATACTGGATATATTGGTCTTGGTGGTTCATAAATTGTCCAATCTAAGCCATCATCTTCTATTTGTACCATTTTGTGATGAAAGTTGAGAAAAATGAAAGGGAGAAGATATGAAAACGTGTGGTTTTGAAAGAATAAGAAAGTAGGGTTTGATAATATCGGTCTTAATCTATAATCGTCATAACTTATAGTAGTCCATAGTTACATGAAATATCAGTTTAACCTATGCTCGGTATAACTCATATTGTATTACATGATTGATTGGTTATTAGCTACATATGATCGGTTAAGCTATGATACCTAATTACATAAATATCAAATTTAAGCTACGATCGGTATGCCGTGAGCATGTTCTTACATAAAATATCGTGTTTTAGCTATGATTGGTAGAAGTTACTACTTTTGAAACCCTAGAAACTCTATACCATAAACATTAAACACTAAACCCCCCTAAATCCTAAACCCTAAAACCCTAAACCCTAAACCCTAAACCTGAATTATAAAACCTTAACCCCTAAAGTGAAAACCCAAACTCTAAAAGAATTTTGGCGCCAATGGTGTTAATGTCAAAAAATCTAAATCGGTTTAAGTTAATTTCAAAAATTTTAAATTTCAGAATTTCAGAAATTTTAATTTCATTTGATTAAAATCAGTTTACGCCATAGTATTATTGGTTCAAATTCAAATACATATCAAATTTTTAACATTTCGAATTTGAAGATTACCAAAAAAATATATTTTTATCAATTCAACTAAACATCAACGATTATCTAAAAAAAAAAAATTCGAATCATTTTGTAAATGCGTTTCAATTAAGGCTTAATAAGATTAGGGTTAATAATTTTAAAATTTGGAAAATTGAGATTTAAATTAGGATGACAAATTTTCGAAATACAGACTTCAACATTTTAACTTTTTAAAATTTAATTAACTCTTATAAGAAAACAAATTAAGGCTTCTATTAAGACTATAATTTAGGAACAATAATTATTTTAATTATGAAATATAGTGTATAGTATAATGAATTAAATAATGATAATTGATATGGTCAATAATTTTGGCTACATTGGAGTCCTTATTAGAATACAACGCCTAACCTTTTATTGTTTCCTTTTATTCAATATACTTTCGTCTAATTTACTAAACTACAATAATAAAAAAAAATACAATAATAGAAAGTATATCTAAAATATGAAAATTATTTATTTCATTGCGAAAAAAAAATTACAACTGGCAAGCATCGTGTGATGATAAGAAGCAAAAACAGGAATGAATTAAAAAGACTAGAACAAATTAACGTGCAACACTCATCCTAAAACTATTCGACGAGGCGTCTTATATGATTTCCTTGTAGTGCATATCGTCCTCTAGACCTCCATTGTGGATGGATAGGAGGGGGAGTTGTAGGGGCATCAACATTGAATATTCCATCTTCTTCACGAACAATTGAATAATCGACCACGTGCATGGGGAGATACTCCTCATCACAAACTTGACGCCATTTTAAGTGCTCATCGGGTAGAATTTATGCATACTTTGCATTGTACTCCTCTTCATAAATATACACAATAGTTTTGCAAGGGATACTGTATAGTGCATTTTCCAAATCTTTTTTTGGAACAATCCCAATCATTGCTCGAATGAAAAGACGAGTTTCCACCCTATCCCTTGAACGTCCGGCCCTTTCATTATCAAGCTCAATATTTAGAAGAGCCATTTGTAGTTGATTTTGCGCCATTTGTAGTTGATTTTTCGCCATAAGTATTAACTTTTGTGTGATACTTAGTATGGTTTTTTTAAGAATGAGAGATTTGTGTGAGGTAGTTTTACAATTAATCAAGGTCTACTTATATACAATCCCTAATCAACCTTCCCTCTAATTTTTCCCTCCAAAATCTCCCTCCCATTTTTCCCTCCAAAAACTCTCACCACAATAATCCAACTGAAAATAAAATCACAATCTTTATAAAATAAGAGAAAATATATCATTCCCTAAATTATTGTAACAATATCTCCAAAAACTCCCACCACAATAATCCAACCGAAATAATATCACAATATTTATAAAAGAAGATAGAATATATCATTCCCTAAATTATGGTAACAATATATGCTAATAAGACAACATTACAAAAAATAACGGAATTTCCTAATAACTAGAATTTTATTCAAAAATTAAATTGATGATAAAAAAAAATACATTAATCAATAATTTGAAAAATATAAAAACGAGTTTATATTAAATTCAAATTAGATTGAATTAGGGACGTTGATTAATAGAATTAACTTGTTTAAATCAATATGATTTTCATTAGGGTTCATCGAATGACCTAATCAATTGAATTGCCATTTTATTTTTCGATTAAAAAAATATGATCACTCCATTTTAATTAAAATAATTAGGGTTTGTCGATTACATGAATAGATTTTAATTAAAGTATTCATCAATCGAAATAATTATTTAAAGTTAATCGATTTGCACAAGTTGAATTAGGGTTCATAGGGGGTAGGTGATGAAAAATGTTTACCCCAAATTTAATTCAGAGTAAATTACTAAACCTAAATGTATACAACGAAATATCAAATAAACAACAACAACAACAACAACAACAACAACAACAACAACAACAAAAACAACAACAAAAGCAAATAATTAGTAATTTTTTAACAAAGAAATTTAAAATGAGTTTAGTTAACTAAGGAGGGGTTAACATCTTAACCACACATGTTAAATGACTAACCAACCCCTAAACTAATCTAACCTAATTGACTCTAGTAATCCACGTGTCCAATTTCTATTCGTCGTGTATGGGAATTGCCATATAGTATAGTGTATCCGTAGCCTTTTTGGTATAGGAGTATATCAATTGGCATTAGTTAAATAAGATTTGTTAGATTTCAAATTGATACTTATTATTTTTGAATTCTAAACGTTTCATTAGTTTACTTTGACTAGGAGAAACAATAGATACTCCGTATAAGTTAGGCAACTTTTATTAATGCTATAAATCAAGTGGTATCAACAAATTTGGTAGATGTATATATTTTTGGAATGTCAAATGTATTATTTCCGCTAAGAGTAAATAAAGAATTGAGTTTACAATTTGTGAGGTTGGGCGGGAAAATCAAATTAAATGGTGCTCGTGAGATTGACATGTGGCATAGTGGTTCCTCTATTATAATTTTACTAGTATTGGTGCCCGGTTCCGCTCAGGCTACCTATATTTATCATTAAAATTTATTTTAATTAAATATACTTTAAAGTTGTATAACTCATAAATTTATCATCGATATATTTTATTATGACAAATCTTAAAATTACGATAAAATAAATTATTAAACAATTCATTACTCCAACTATTAATATTTTAATTTAATCAATTGGTCGAAAAACTCGAAAAAAAATAAATTATAAAATATTTTACGTTCAAACCACACGTTCAGCCATGGGCGATTTTTTTCCTCCAATTCCCACCATGGTGCGATGAAGAACTCGAAAAAAAAATTTAAAAAAAAACGTGAATTGTGGGACTATTACCGGATCTATTACTTAACAAACAACAACAAATTAACAACAACACATAAACAACAACAAATAACAAATCTAATACTTAACTAATCAAACTTGTGGGACTTAGATCTAATCAACAAAGGATAAAAAAAATTCATAAACAACAACTAATTACACATCTTTAGTATAAACAACCAACAACAACAAGAAATTAACAACAAATCCAAAAGAAAAATTAATTAACAAAAACTAAATAGATATAAGAAATTCAAAAAAAAAAAAAGACTTACCGGAGTACGGCCGGCGGCAAGGTGGTGGCAGGGGGTAGGCGGCGGCTCCGGCAGCGGCAGCAGTGGCGGCATGGGTGGTGGATGTGGCGGTGGTGGAAGTGAGATTTGTGGGTTGAGTTTTTAGTTTGAGAGAGTGTTAGTGTAGAGAGAGAGAGGGGTAAAGGTAAGATGCGTCTTTTTTATGAAAAGCGTCGTCGATGTTTTCTAAAACGTCGTCAATGTTTTACAATCCGGTTTTTTTGCTGACATTCATTTTCGTAATTTAAAAAATTAATTTTTTTAAAATTTTGTTAAAACTGGTGAACAAAATGAAACCTAACAAAAACAATTTTTTAAAACTTCTACTTATACGATAATCTCCAAAATTCATTCGAAAGTTTCAAATCTTTGTCATCATGACATCAACAATCCTCTTGTAATATGTAGATGAGATTAATCTATTTCTTGATTTAATGTTGTTTAAACTATAGTTTTGTTTAAGTATTTATTTTTACAATGTCTTGAAATATATTATTTATACACTTAAAATTGTTTGGAAATTAAACACTGAAAACAAACTGGAGAACAAAAAAGTGAAATAAATTTGTTTCATTTTAGTGGACCCTACCACTATTGAGAAAAACTAAGTTTTTCACCCAATCAAGGGTCCAATAGGAGAGCTTTAAAAGTTTCTTCTTTTAAATAAAGTAGATCACAAATTCTCATTTGCGACCGTCGCATATGCGACGAGTAAAGTGTAACCACTTTTTGATAAATAGTGACCATTTATTAATAAACAGTAATCATCTTTTATGACTTGAAAATGACATTTATTAAGAAGGTAGTCACTATTTAACAAAAAGTAGTCACATTTTGCAAAAAGGTGGGTAATGAGACCGTCGCATAGGAGACTTACTGAGAGTAGATTAACAAGTATACAATTATATAAGAGAGATTAGTGGGGGACATATTTGGTAATGAGAAGGAGTTGAATAATACATATTTCTACGTCGTATCCTGATTTGTGTATGTGTAAATAATACTAACATAATAAGTAATACTAATACATAAAATTAAACATTCTTCTTTATTATGTCATACAAATGCTAATGTAGACTTTGGTAAATTTTCGTCTATGATACGTGTAATAATGAAGTTGCTTATTTTCCAGTCTTATTTATAATATGAAAATGTATGATCGAACACACTATTTGCAATGATAATATAGTCTAAGTAGCAAGCTCGTGCAAATTCTGTACATGTTTAAAACTAGTATTATTAAATAAATGTGTGCTTTCCACACTTTTTTGCTTTATATTTGTTACTTCGTATATTTTAACAAAGAATCATAATTTGCTTATGTTAAACTAACAATCTTATTTTTTATAAAAAAACTTTTAGAAATAAAAAAATCAATGAATTTATCAATTTTATTCTAGTTAAAAAGTATGAAAATTTCTC
This sequence comes from Heliosperma pusillum, assembly GCA_022085475.1. NCBI lineage: Eukaryota > Viridiplantae > Streptophyta > Magnoliopsida > Caryophyllales > Caryophyllaceae > Heliosperma > Heliosperma pusillum. The sequence continues at coordinate 24,509 of JAIUZE010004867.1, forward strand.
TTTTTGTATAATTGTACCTCTTATCCCTACACAATCAAATTATTGACTTTACAGTTGAATTCCAAATAGGGTTAAATATTATTAATTTAATTGTTAAGTTCTGTATAAAAAGCAATCTAAAAACCGCATTTTTACGCGGGATCTACACTAGTATTCAACAAATGGATTTCAACAGATGTAACTTCACAATAATCACGAATTATCATTTCAGACTGTCCTTATCCGTCTTAAGCTTAAAACGAGTCAAATACATAACAAATCACCTCATTTGTTGCCTATAATATACCAAAAGTTTTGTCTTTATTACCATCATTTGGTAGTATTTAATCCGCCTAAAGCTTTAGACAGATAGTAACAGTCTTAAGCAAGACTTACTACACAATATTAACTCAATCAGATGTAACCAAAAAGGTCACTTCTAAGGACTAAGGGGTCTCCAAAAAATTACCCTTTTCACACTAAAAGTCACACAGTAAACAAAAATGATACTAGAGTAGAAGTCTACTGTAAGACTCTAAGAGGTTTGCCTCCTTGTGAGAGGAGATCCGATCCGTCTTCATTGAAAACGAACATGTCACATCTTCAATTAGACCAACTAATTTGAAAAACAATTGAAATTGAACAACATAAGAGAAAAGCAATATCATGCAAAATTAATCCACTTTTTACAAGCCTCAATTGTGACTTTGTGAGCATTGATTCAAATCTTCCCTAATCCCTACAATGGAAGAGAACATGAGAGGTATCAGTCACAAGTTAACTGGATCTTTATATCTTATGTCTACGTATGCAGCAGTTAAACAGATATTCGCAATTAAGTGATAAAGAGAAATAAATCAAGCATAACGTACTAAAAGTGTTAACTTGTTAAGTCCAGGCGTCCTGCAATGCAGCTCAGGAACCTTATTCGATAATCTCAAACATAAAACACCGACGAAAAGTTATTAAAACAACAACAAACATAGCCCCAACGGCCTCAAAGACATTGTTTGCCGATGCCCCATAATGAAAATTGCGACAAGATAAATAATTAAACAGCATACGTTCCAATTTCCAAAAAAAAAAAGTATACTAGAAACATAGAAAGGAGGCGGAGGATCTTTAGAAGGCGGGGCAGTAACTTGGTGTCTTCAGCCAATTTGGACACCAAATAGCATAACTGGTTTGGCCCCCCTTGGTGCTGAGTCATATCCAACAGACCAATACCCTATAGCCTGTAAAATGTGGTACTCACATATAAAATTTGAATAATCGAAATTACTAAATTCCTGATCCACCATCGATATTACGCCATCATGAGTCAAAACGCCTCGGTGATCGAAGAATAATGGAAAATTTTCGAAGCCAGGCCTTAGAAGCAAAAAGCTAGCTTTGAAACAAGCAGTTCTAGCCTCCTCCTCCAATTCATATGTTCCAACCCAAAAAGCGTTTCCATATATAGTAACTCGAGCAAGCCATTTTTCATTTGGCAATTCATAGACAGCCCTTAAGCAACACGGAACGATTCTTTCCATGGATAAGGATTCCTCGCTTATCGACTAAATGTGAAATTTGTGGAGGAATAACACTCAAGGGACGAGGAAGAGATCTAGAATAGATCAATGATTTATAATGCTTATACGGTGTTAGGATAACTTAGGAAAGATCCACCCTATACTTGTTCAATATTTCCTAATGCTGGGACAAATTTGAAAGGATTTAAAACGATATCTCTTCTCGCTCCACCTACCACACCGGGATCAGTTCTACGCGTTTTTGGCCATAAAAGGAACCAGCTAATGAAAATATCCGAAGAGATTTTCCATGATAGATATAGTACTAAAAGTTTACAATGACAAATGCTACAATAGTGTCAAATATCTGCTTCAGTCCTAGACCTCGATTGAGTCGTCACCGCCTAGCCTAATCTTAGTCATTTCACCATAAATGTGTCTAATACAGCATCAGATATCTATTGCCACAGCCCATTCCTGATATTTTGCACCATGGGTGCAATAAAGCAATTCTTTGACAATCTAATTATCCACTGGTCAAAACCCATACACATACAGGAGTGAATTCCGGTACGCATGAAGCGGAATCTAACGGCTCTAAGTAAAAACATCATCTATAAAAACTTAAGTTTCAGTTATGAAAGTCGAGCGCACATGATACATGTTCATTACAACGAAATTCAGAGAACATAAAATATCACAGTAGTCAGAGAACTCAATAGCAGAACATCGCCAACGTTACTTGGATTCAGTAAATTACGAAGTAAAGGAGGATAAATGTACCCAGCCTTCCCCTGTGTAAAATGGTTGTTCCAAATGACCCAAAATGAAATTATCGTCACCAATTCCATTAAAGAACTGCTAATTCACAATTAAAAGAAGCATACATAGTTAAGTGAGACAAATTTTGCTTTATTCTATCATAAATTCATAATATAGTACCAAAGAAAAACGAATGAGTCATTTGTTATTACACTAGAAACAAATGAACATCTGAATAATTGACAAAACTACAAAATAATTGAAATGAATTTAAGAATATGTCCAGAAGAAAGAGACAAACCTTAACAGCTTACAAGATGGATTTCATTAATTCTGTTCTGTGGAATACTGCTCTATTTGGATGGGAATCGTAGTTGAGGGTAAATGTGATGTATGTGGAATTTATAATGAAACGATGGCTCATCATTTCATTGCTTGTCCTTATAGCCGCAGATGCTTTAATGCTCTTCTGGTTTGGCTGAGAGTGTTGATTTATCCACTTATAATGTGCAGCAGAAATTGAGGTTGAGGAGACACTGGACAGTGCTGCAGAAACAGGTGGTTATTGCCTATATGTTTGCATTGGTGTACCAGCTGTGGTATCACAGGAATCACTGTTGGCGGATCTTACAAACTGCACATCATTATAGAGTGGTCCTGAATATCCAACAAGAGATTCAAGCGAATTCATTCAAGCGACAATAACCCACATAACCCCAGTGCTTCTGGGGCTTCCAAAAATTATTGGTATGGCGGCAGAAAATGAAAAATGAAGCATATGAACAGGTTTTAGCGCCATTTAGAGCAGCCCTCCATAGTCCATCCAACCCACAAACATTATTGCACTCAGCTTCGCCTTCGGGTAGACCAAGCTCACATAGGAACTACAATCACCAACAACCAAAACTAGTACCCCTATAACACATATGAAGCACTTCCACACTAATGAATTGTCTTTGGAAGGTTTTAGCGCCATTTAGAGCAGTGTTCTGGTTTTTGGAAGGTTTTGATTTTTCTAAATAGAAAAAAGGGAAAATGAAACTTAATAATTCAGATACATACTATACAAAGTACTCCAATATGAAATATGGATTACCTCTTTACTCCTCAAAGAAATGTACTACGGTTACGGAGAAGCTTATTCTTATATTCTATGAACTGAAATTGGACAAGATGACATAAGATAAAGGTAAGAAATAATAGTAAAATGAAATCATTTGTTGACACCGGATTTGTAAAACCAGTTCTGAATTCCCAAACTTGAATCCGGATTTACGGTGTCCAGAGATAGGAACCTTACTACCTAGTTTTATCGAGTTGTTAACAGCAATCATTTATCTCTTCCAGTGTAAAATAAAATCTTTGAGAATATACAGTATATAATAGCACAAAATACCTAACAGACGAAGCTTCACGAAAGTCCAGATTCCGAAATCTGAAGACTAAATAACCTGAATTGTCAACCATTTATAGTCTGGTTTTATCACTTATGAATGCAGAATGTATGATTGCATTATTACCTTCCATCTGAAGCAGCATAGCAGGTAATGCCAGTAGCTACTTGCCTTTTTACGCAGTTGGTACTTACACAGTTACACCCTAAGATTGTAAATTTGTAGTAAATTAATTAAAATTCAGATCCAAACGATTACACGGTTTCATCCACCAAGATCCTTCCGTTGTTACTCAATCAGACAGGCCTTACTGCCTCTCTCATGGCATCATGAACAGCCATGATAATACCATTACTAACTCCCATGAACCCTCCAATCCATTATTCTACCCAGTTTTGAAAATTGGATAAACTTACTCCTCTCAACTCTCCTATCTATCGCAGAAAATCCAAATACGCGATTATATTTTGCTAAAAACTCTTCAGATTCATTGACGGCATCTATCATGCTCTGCCTAGCATACTTAAAACCAACAAAATTAAGCCAACACTGTTTTGGCTTCCCAGATGACGGGTACAGAGGAGAAGGAGCTGAAAATCGAAGAATATGAACAGGTTTTGGCATCATAGAGAGCAACTCTCCATCCAACCCATACACATAATTGCACTTCTTCGGGGCGACCAATCCCCCATAGGAACTACAATCATCAGAATTCAGAATAAACAAAGCTCCTATATGAACCACTTCCACTTAATATATTGTCTTTAAATTATCAAGACACTGAAATTGCATACTCATTCAGATCAATAAAACCTGTAGTAACTTTCAATTAAAAAAGAAAGTAATTCTTCTCAATAAAATTCACTCCCGTGTACTTGGTTGTTCACAACAAATTTGAAGTTAGGGTGAAATGTCGGGATGAATGCACTGGTGTAAACTAGAGAGGAAAAACAAAAAATTTATCCCACTGATTAAAAGTTTGAAAAATCTCATTGTTTCGGGGCGAGGGTCCCTACTAGCCCCTGGCTGATTCCGCCACTGATTCACTAATCACTAAGATCAATGTATCGGCCTTTTCTCAATTTACAATTGGAATCCTATAACGTATTCAGTAAACTCAATAAACTTCAGAATATCAGATTACATAACATACTACTTACTCCCTGTATAGTTTATCCCTGTCATTGGTTTACCTTCGATTAAAATAACCCTCACAAGTCATAAAAAAGATAAACAGATGGTTGAGGCGGACGGAGTATCCGGTGATAATCAAGTACCCAGATGAAAAGGGTGAGCCTCTGATTACATAACAGAGTGCTTGATTGCTTTCTAATTTCAACAAAATCAAAGGGAATACAATTTGGATTCTTCGCTTGCTAAATGGAATATCAGAAGTTGGGGATTTGGGGATACACCGATACAATTGGGTCACTGGGTGGTCAGGTGAGTAATACAAAAACCAGCTGTTTTTTAAAAGTGAAAAATGGTGTCCACGAAATAATGTTAAAAAATTAAGTATTTGTCGTTTTTGACTCGGGTTTAAAAGTATTTATCAAAATGGTGTTCACGTAAACTCGGATTTTCAAAACCTGAAACACGGAACAAACACGCCACCGGTAATGACGTGTTTCCTCCGTGTTTTTGGTTCGCAAAATCCTAGCCTACGTGAACACCATTTTGATAAATACTTTTAAACCCGACCTAAAACGACAATTACTTTATTTTTTAGCATTATTTTAAAAATGCTTTCTGAAATCGATCCGAAACTCAATTTTAAAAAGCCTTGGATCGGGTTGTTCTTAGTTCAAGAAAACCCGAAATCAGTTACGGTTTTGGAGGCGGTTTTGATTTTTCTAAGATACAAAAATGGGAAATGAAACTAAATAATTCAAATACAGATTATACAAGTTATTATTTACTCAAAGCTGAATTTGGATAACATGACATAAACTAGAAGTACTCGGCAAACAACAAAATGAACCCATAAGGTTGGCACCGGGTTTGTAAAATCGGTTGCAAATAATCAATTTGATTTTTCTTTTTATGGTGTCGAAAAAACGGGTACCCAATGTAATCGGGAGTTTGCAAAAATTGTGATTTTGAAAATTGGGTACCTAACAGAATTCAAATTTAGGGGTACGACTAGTACCAAGTTTTGCTCACCCTAGTCTAGAGCTCTCAGTCATTTTCCGTTGAAAAATACTTGTGTCCTCCGGGAGGATGTTCTCCTTACACTCAAAGGATGAGGATCATCCTTCTCATTTCAATTTTGGTCCTCCTCCTTTGAGTGTAAGGCGGACATCACAAGTATTTTTCTTTTCTGTTCGGTTGACTATTAGAGACCGTAACTATTCGGGAGAAAAATCGCATATTTGATATGGTTTGAAATTGCATGGATATAAGGTAGAAATAATCGCATATTTGATATGGTTTAAAAATTGTCATGGCTATACGGTTTGGAATTACTTTTTTACATACGTGTTTTACACTTTTTGTCATTCACATACATTTTTTCGTAATATTATCATACCTTAGCCTCACTCCCTAACTATATTACACCATCCTCAAGTAGCCCTCTGAGGTTCCAACCAACTAGCCTCGACCCTCAAATCCTCAATCAGCAACCTACCCAACCACTCACAAGTCGGAGACAGCCCATAACTCGCTGAATCGTCTGACGAAGGTGGTGGTGGACCGGTGGTGGTGTTCGTCCAAGAATATTATCTTAGATCTTGTACAAAATCAATAATCAATAATGACGCGGTATATAACACATCAAATGACAAAGAAACCTTGGTGGATGATAAATACAAATCAATTGAAAATGGTGATAAACAACAATCATTAGACGACATTGAAGACATCGACATCCACGCTATTGAGCTTGTCCTCTTTCAAGTTCCAGAATGCTATGTTTACATTGTAATTTGTTTTTTTCTCCATTTCTCTAATTCATTAGCCAATTTTTCTAAATGGAGTAGAATTATGATTAGAACCTAATTTGTATTATGGTTTTTAAGTTGAAATTTTAGCATTTTGAGTATAAATTCATAAAACGCGCATGTGAAATAGTCAAAGTATGAGAAAAAGCACGACGGTTATTACTTATTAATGTGCGGATATGAGATGAATGTTTTGGAATACCAATTTTTTTGGTACATTCACTTTCTGTGTCTCTCTACTAACCCACAACACCACCTCTATGTCCAGTGAATTGGTACATTTTCATTTGAAACAATAAGACGGATTGTTGAGATCATTCTACAGCAAAATATAACCACTTTTGGGGGAAAAAAATTGTCATAAGCTATAACACTAACTGGACACCTGGACCATTGTGGTTATATTTGACCATAAAATGATCACAAAACTCCATCTTATTGTTCAGACGGAATTGGTCCATCTAAAACAAGAATTTGCCATGTTCTTTATTTGTTGTGGCAACATTGGTAAAGGCCTCAAGAGTCAAAGTGACAGGAAAGCTTGGAGCAAGGGATGTGAGAAAGAGGGTTGTAAATTGTACTTGTAATTGTTTGTGAATCAATGAAAGATGTATAAGAATTGAGAAAATTAAATGAATGTGTCAAATGCTCAAAATTAAAATGGAGAAGCAAAGTTCACTTAGCATTGATGCAGACTAAAACGAGGAGCATCAAAATTCTAGAGTGAAATAAATACAGTCACCAGGGTGCAAGTGAAATATAACTATAATATATGGGTCTCAACCATCACCTTAAGGTTTTGGTTGAGATGGTTCATCTATCACATATAGCCGGAAACTTTAAATGCTTACATAAAAAGGGACACACCTGACAGGAGACAGCCATGTGCCATCTGGAGGGCGGTAGCGCTAAAAGAAATCCTCATAGAGTCATGCTAGTCCCCTTGGTAAATTGAGACAATATATACAAGTATAAATTCTTGACTGCAAATATGGAGCACAAAAAAAGAATAAAAAGAATGTGCCAAATCGATTAGCAACCGTCACAATTACGAGTTATATGCAGTACTAAACTATAATTCTTCCACTAGACGAGCGAAGAGAAGCAGGACTTAGCAACATGCTTAACCTAAATGTATAGGCCAACTGTAATATGTTGAACAGTATTAGAAGAAAGGGTGAGTTGCTTAAGTGGAGTGGCGGAGAGGCATAAATAAGCCAAAACAAGATCAGAGTTAGCTCGGAACCCTCGAGAAATTCATAGACAACTCACGAGTGTCACCTCTCGTTGCGTAAACCACTGTGATAACAAAGTAGCAGTCACAAATCACCATAATACGGAGTAGCATTTAGCTCAATGCCTCGAGGGCTCCCACAAGTTGCCAGGTAAAGGGGTCTGATATACCCAACTGTACCACCCCTGTATTAGCAACAACAAACTAGCAGTCACAATTTTGGTACGAATAAAATATCCACAACAGGGTAATGAAATATTACCTCTCTCAATAACTTTGCCCGGGAACAAGGGTTAAAAAATATCTAATCATATGATATTGATTAACCCATTAATGAAATGGACCTCAAGAGATGCTACTCCACAACAATTACTCAATAAGATGCAACCAAAAAGGTCAGAAAATCTCCCTTTCACAATAACTCAGAGATGATAATAGACTAGGCAACACTACTGTAAGAGATATCTGATCGAAAAATAACAGCTGAAAGTGAAATTCTAGGGAAGAATTTGATTTAAACAGAAAAAACGAAAAATTTGAAAATTCACTTTATATAAGCCTCGATGGTGAGCATTGATTCAAATCTTACCCAGCAATGAATGAGAACCTAGTAGAGATCGCGGGTTAAATGCCCCATGCCTCTATATTTTATGACCATGTATGCAGCACTTAAACAAATACAGGTAATTAAGTGATGGAGAGCAATAAATCACGCAAAACATACTCAAATTGGATGACATATTAAGTCCAGCAATGTCGATCTGGAACCTTATTCGAGAATCTCAGACATAAAACACCGAAGAAAAGTTGTTCAAACAAGAAAGAAAAAAAGTCCCAGCGACCTCAAAGACATTGTTTCCCTTGCGACAAGAAAAGTAGTTAAAAAGCATACTTAAACAAGGAAAAAAAATCAGAGGATCTTCAGAGGCCTAGAGAATAGAATGGAGTCATCAGCCGATTTGAACACCAAATAGCATAACTGGTTTGGCTGCCTGTCCCTGTCCCTGTCCCTGTCCCTCTCCCACTGCCTCTGGTGCAGACCCATTTGGAATATCCTCTAAATTCTGCTGCTCACTCATAAAACTCCAGCGCTCGACACCAATGGTTTCTGGATTCATCAATGACACTATGCTATCCGAAATAGGCATGTGTAGGAACCGCAACACATGGATTTCTCTTCGAGATAACCGAAAACGAGGGAAAACATGGCTGTGACGCATAAGTTCAGCTCTGAGAAACACAGCTTTAGCCTCCTCCTCCGATTCGTAAGCACCAACCCATACAGCATTTCCAAATACCATGACTTGAGCAACCCATTTTCCATTTGACAATTGAAAGACGCCACTTGAATTAAAAGGGTTGATTCTTTCCATGGTTAAGGATTCCTCGGTTAACGACTAAATGTGAATTTTGTGAAGGAGTACCCCAATAGAAAAAGGAAGAGGAAGAGATCTAGAGAGATCGATGATCTATTGTGATTATATGGGGTTAGGTAAGATAACATAGCCAAGAGCCAGCCTAGACTTGTTCGATATTTCCTAATGCAGCGACATATGTGAAAGGATTCAAAACGACGTCTTTTCTTAGTCTACTTACCTCACAAGGATCCATTCTACGCGTTTTCAACAATAAAAGGAACAAAGCAATGAAACTATCCAAAGAGATTTGCAACAATAGATAGAATACTCAAAAATAGAATGAATTTTGTAAACATACTTGATACCAAATGCTATAATGGTATCAAACAGCAAGTTTACTCCTAATCCTGGTATAGAACACCTAACCTTGGAGAGTGGATCACACATGATTATGTTCATCAGTATGAAATTCATAGTACAAAAATGTTCAACTAGCCACAAACAAATCACTAAGAATATCTGAATAACAAGGACTTAACAACCACTTTACTGCCTCAAGGGCACCTAGAAACTGCGGGGTAAAGGGTGTCGAATGTAGGCAGCCTCCCCCCTTTTTAGAGAGATTGTTGCCAAATGACCTCAAATGAAAATTGCGTCAAAAATTCAATTAAATGACTGCAAATCCACAATATAAAGAAGCACGGTCAATTTAGTGAGCCATTTTTGCTTTATTCCATCATAAAATCCATAACTAAAGAATAATTTGTCAGTGGCTCCATTGGAAATGTAAAAATTAAAAAAAAAATACAGCAACAACAAAACTACAAACGATGAAACGAACTAACGAAGTATATCTTCGATATATGACAAAAATTACATAATACTCAAGATGAACTGAAGAATATGCTGAGAAAGAAAGAGACTAACCTCAACACTTGACAAAATGGATTTCATCGAATTGGTCGAAGCATTCATTTTCCACTTTTGGCTTAAAATAAAAGCTTCAAGAAGCGCACATGATATGATGATAATATCATAGAATAGATAACAAACGAGGCTTAGTGAAAATCAAGAGTCTGCAATCTACTAACAGAAGAAGAATTAATGTCAACAGAACAATTAGGACAGCCACATCCTTCATCAGAAAACCTCTTCTTCTTATAAGATCCATTCATGAGAGTCCTGGCTAAAGCACGACGTTTTTAGTACTATGGTAATAAGAGAAAACTGAAGACTAAATCACCTCAATTTTCAACCATTAACACTGTTTCATCAAGTATGATTGCATTATTATCTTCCATCTGAAGCAGCACGACAAGTAATGCCAGTAGCTACTTGATTTTTTTCAGGTAGTTGGTATGTATTTATTTCCTTTGTTTTGTAATAACAACTTACAAGTCAGATTCCAAATGTTTACATGGTTTCATCCACCAAGATGCTTCCCCTATTACTCTCTCCACCAGCGGCCAGCCCCAAGTTCCTCTATTATTCTCTCAACCAGCCGTTATTCTTATCAAATTCGTAGATAGGACTAAACTTACTCCCCCTCCAATATAATCTATTGCAGAAAACCCGATTACTCAATTCTTCTTAGCTAAGAATTCTTCAAATTTGTTGACGCCATCGATTCAGCTTGTTGCTCGTCCTATCATACTCAAAACCGACAAAAATAAACCAAACCTGCCTTCCTTACTTGGAAATGTTGGTACAAACTAATTGTTGCCCTATTATCATCCAAGCAAACACCTTCTATGAAGCATGAGTCATCTACCACGGGCAAAGACAGAGACAATGAGGGAGGACATTATCGTTCAACATTTCAAAGGCCTAGACTATGAGCCGTACAATACCATTGTCTACGACTTCATCCAAGTGAACAACTAACAATACCCCCAGGGCCGTAATGATAATATAACAGAAAGGTCAAAATCAATGTATTAATTCAGTGAAACTAAAGAAGTACTAGTATACATGATAAAGGCAGTGAAATAACTTGAACAAACACTAAAGAGAAGACATTGTATTAATTCAGTGAAATGCAGTTGAGCTCCAAATTCCATCACATTTTTTCCGTCTTTACAAAGCCAGGGAGACCTAAAACAGTACCAAACTACCAACCTAAAAACAGACCAATATATGCTCCATTACACAAACCACAAGACAGAGTCATGTTAGCTAAACAGACCAGACCACAATTAAAAGAGCTCAGAAGTAATAACCACCTTAGCTACGCAAACTGGCGCTTATACTCTCGCCATGGAACAACAGGCATTCCAGCATCTCGAGTCATCCTAAACTCGTAAACCAAATTCCCCTGAGGCCCTCTCTTCTGAACAGTTTCACTAACCTTATACAACCCATCATAAACATACACAATTTTCGCATTCCCAGTCCCATACCTAAGCCCCCTAACCACCCTAACCGGCTTTCCCCTCAATCTACTATTATTCAAAGCCAAATTCCCAGCCTTGAGCTCCTGATCAGGAGGAACCCCGCCCTGGTCACGCTTAAGAGTACCGCCTTCCCCAATATAAGTCAACAAGTTAGGATCACTCATCTTATCAAAATGCCCTTCATTGGCAACAATGCAAGTAGCAAACTTCTCGCCGCCTTCCTCAATAACATCAATCCCACCCTGGAACAACCTATGCAAACCCGCAATAACAAGCTCGATTCGATAATTAAACTTATCACCAACCTCCACACCAGGAATTGACCCAATTTTATGTATAGCTTTTCTAATCTTCCCTTCCCTAACAAGCTCCCTATTCGCCTCGATATCGACCCTTTTCACTCCCTTGTTTGACAATTCATCACATCTTTTCCTAAATAACCTCAACATTTCAAGAACCTTTTCTCTCTCCTTTGACTCATTTAACCCTACCTCACTACTCTGACCTCCGAAACCCCTGGGATTCTGTATCGCTAATTTATGACCCGAACCCGGCTGTCCACCCAAAGCATGACCCACATACTTGACTTTTGAGGGTTTCTGCATCACCAATTTACGACCCGAACCCGAATCAAAACCAGAACCTAACTGTTTACCCGAGGGAATCAAAGGGGGTTTGCATTTTACCGAACCATGACCCGGCCCGGGTTTTTCCGTCCGACCCGAATTCTTTTCGGAGTAAATGGGGGTGATTTTGGGGGCATTAAGGCCACACCCAGATGGGTAATCTCTGGTGTAACTGTAAAAAAGGTTAAACGGCGATTTCACTGACATCAAATTACCACAATTAGCTGGAAATTCCCTGGTAAAAGTAACCCTTGAACTTGCATTGTCCATTTTTGGTAAAACAGGGTATCAAAGATTAGAGAAAATTAGTTAAAATGTGGTGAAAAGTAGACGAAATTAGGGTTTTTTAGTGAAAAATTGGCGGAAACAAAGAACTTAGAACAGTAAAAAAAATGGGGGAGAAGAAATTGAAGGGGTAAAGTTAAAAAAGAAGAAATTATTTAAAAGATGTTAATGGTAATAATGGAGTAATATGAGAGAGGAAAGTGGAAAGGTAGTGTGTTAATGGAGGATTGAAGGTTTAAGAGAGTAGTTGAAGAAAACAAAAATGGAGGAAAATAAGCAGAGGTGTCAGAATGTGAATGCCATAGACAGTTGCTATAGTTGTTTGAGAAGCAAGGAAATGGAAATGGTAAAGGTGGGGGCCACTCTATTTCTGAAATAAACCGACTTAACACGACTTGTAGTGGAATCATTTTCCAAAATCCAAATATAGGGTCAAAATATTTCATAAAAAATATTCAAATTAAAATTCTTTCTATTTCGTCTCATTTAGTTGAAGCGGTTTTTTAATGGACAACGCGTTTACCATGCTTTATTACACGGAGTAGTTATTATAATATGTTGAAAAACGTTTCAAAAGTAGCCTTACGGTTACAACTTACAAGTGAGAGTATTCATTTTGAAGAGTAATTGTAATTTTAACGATGGATAGCTCGGAAGCATTTTCTTTATACAGCAATAAACTGACTTGTATTGAATATAACTAGTATAAAACCCGTGAAATTCAGGGGCTGTTTTATAGTTAGGTGAGTATTTTTTGGGCTATATATATAGAGATAGATAGATACAACAAATTGGGGATTTGGTTTACGCTTATGCCATATAATTTTATAACATGATAAATCATGTGTTTAAACAGAGATTCCAGTCAAGACGGTGACCATTTACCTTAAGTTTAGAACGAATCAAATACATATCTAATCCTCCCATTTGTTGCCTTAAAAATACCAAAAAATTTGTCTTTATTACTACTTTGTGATACTATTTGAAACGTCTTCAACTTAAGACATACAAACATACAAACAAAAAGTAGCTTGTGGCTAGACTAGCAGACCAGTGACGGTGTGTACGGAGCAAAGTGTGGATCGTTGTCAACGGGTTTCGTAGTTGGACCGGTAGTGGCGTAGATGTAGCCAGAACTGAAAATAGTTTTTGGGAGATAACCCGGAGGGAAATCGAAGTAGAATGGGTCGTCATGGCTTTATTCATAGTGAATAAAGAGCTCTAGTAGAGGCAACAAAGACAGAGGGAGCATGAATAGAGTCGAGCACAGTCTCACCAGAGCGTGAATCAGATGATGAGACTAGAAATCTGTTTCTGAAAGATTAGGGCCGAACTGGAATATAGTAATATATATCAGCATGTGGGATGAGGAAATGTCTCAAGTTAGTGGACAAGAGATAATGGATTTTGCCGGAGCTAGCGAGAGAACTGGTAGTCTAAGATGCGAGATTAAGCAGTAATCGCCTAGTCAGAGAATCTGTAACGGGTCAACTGCATGGTTCTTGAATATTACTGAATTCCTATCAGTCCAAATTACTTTAAGAAGGCAGGGGAAATAAATCAGATGGTTCTCCGCATGGGTAGAGATTTGGTGCTGAAGAAAACATAATCACCAAGTGATACCATTTTATCTAACCTCGCAAGCGTACGAGTTATCGTTGAGTATTGCCAGGGTCGAATCCCTAGGGACGGAACTATGTCTCTAAGACGGTTTAAGCGAGTTCTACTTTACTTCTAGCAAGTTGCGAGTTGTTGATGATTAATAATGACTAAGTGATACGGTTATGGGAAGCATGGGTTCTTTTGCCAGAGCAGACCTAGTTGTGCGAGCCCAGTACGTGAGTTTGCTTACGTGTTTTGGGTCGTAAATGTTGGCAGTCCTTATCAAGTGGAATCATGGCAATAAAGGGAAGCATTTATCAGTATTAGCTCAAGGAGTTTAGCTCTTAAATAATGGTTGTTTATTGTTTGTTTAAATAAAGTTGTTTAAGGCAACTCTTTGTATTTTCTTTCATTTAAACTGCCTGTTTGGCTAGCTATATAAGGCCTTGTATGTAATGGAATAAGCATCCATTTTTTATCACAAAACTTCAATCAAAAGCTTGTGTTTTCGACTCATTGTTGAGCACAATTAATATTCGACACTTGACGAGTCTCTCGTGTTGTATATTTTAGTTTCGAGTCAATAGGTCTTGTCTTGAACTCGAGATTGTCAAGCTATAGGTCTAGCTTTCCAATCTTCTATCCTTCGTATTTTATTTCGTTTACAGCGATACGTATCATAAGTGGTATCAGAGCTTCGGCTCTTGATTTCCTAAAATTCTAAGACGATATTGGGATTGTTCTTCCTATTTCGTTTTTAAAAAAATTATAAAATAAAAAATTACGGCTTACATACCATGGCGGAATTCGACGATGAAACATTGCTCGCTCAAATCTGGGAAATGCTTCGCAACCAACCAACGGGCAGTCGGTACAGGCCTAAACAAGACGAGTTTAAAGTCACAGACTTCCTCGAGTTCACGGGTAGCATCAACCCGGAAGACTATCTAGAATGGGAAAGAAAAATCGAGAGGATGTTCGATTTCAAAGAATTGAGCGATAAGAAGAGGTGTAAATACGCAATCCTGAAACTTAGTAAGGGAGCATCGCTTTGGTACGAAGGATTGAAGTCCAAGCGGGAACAAGCAGGCAAGGGGAAAATTTCATCCTGGGATTCATTGCAGCGGAAACTACGGAAGAGGTATGTCCCGAGTACACATAGGTTAACTTTGTATCGGAAAATTGCGGATTTATCCCAAGATAAAATGAGTATTGACGAGTATATTGATGAGTTTGAGAAATTAACTCTGATGGCAGTGATGGGTGAATTAGAAGAAAACGAGGAACAAAAGATGTCGCGATTTTACGGGGATTAAATCGTAATATTTCCAATTTCGTTGAGTTATACCCTTATTCGGATTTCGATACATTATGCAATTTATGTATAAAAATTGAGGCCAAAAATAGAACCAAATATTCGGGTAGCAGTAGAGATTACGGATCCACTACTTTTCATCCTAAACCCGTTTCTGCACCCAAACCTGCATCGAACCCTGTTTCGAGCAGTCAATCCAAGCCTACCCCTAAGACCTATGACTCGGGAAAGGAGATTAGTCTTTCGAGAGTACGTTATTTCAAATTCAAAGGGTTCGGATATTAAGGTCATGCCCTAATAAACGAATAGTGACATTACGAGAGGCCATTGATTTTCGTGAAGAGGTCGAGGAAGAAGAAAGGTTAGGGAGTATTTTTAATCTCGGGCAGGGAGGGGATGAGGAGGAGATAGAAGAGTATGAGGCTCCTATATAAGATACCCTTTTGGTTCTTCGTTCATTGAAGGTTTAGCCCGAATCCGTTGTCTCGGATCCACGCGAACAATGGTTCCATACCAAGTGTCAAGTCAGGGATAAATGGTGCAGTGTGATTATTGACGGAGGTAGCTATACAAACGTGGCTTCCAGCGACTTGGTTTCGAAATTGGGACTGACTACCTTGTCACATCCTAAACCGTACGTATTCACTTCACTGGCTGAATGATGGGAATAAAGTGAAGGTACCAAAGCAAATTCGAGTGGGCCTATCAATGGGCTCCTATATTGATGAAGTTCTGTGTGACGTAATCCCTATGGATGCGTGTCACATACTGTTGGGCCGTCCCTTGTAGTTTTATAGGGACGTAATCCATCGGGGAAGAAACAACGAGTATGAATTGAAAGACAAGGGCAAAAGAATTATTTTAAAACCCATGTCCGACAGCGATGTCCGTGCTATGAGCACGAAAAAGAAGAAAGATGACGGTCTTGTGATGTTGGTCAGGGAACAGGAGATTGAACAAGCTATCGATCAAGGGAAGACGATTTATTTATTGGTGACTAAAGACGAATTGATCACAAAAACAGGTTTCAATTCGAATCCCTTAATTGATGAATTGCTAATTGAATACCAGGAGGTTTTTCCCGAGGAATACCACAAGGTCTGCCTCCAATTAGGGGAATCGAACATCAAATTGATCTCTTACCCGGAGCCCCATTGCCAAATAAATCAGCTTATCGGTGCAACCCAGAGGAGACTAAGGAGCTTCAAAGACAAATTGTCGAGTTAGTGCAGCGTGGGTATGTTCGGGAAAGCATGAGTCTGTGTGTCGTACCAGTTTTGCTCATGCCAAAAAAAAGACGGTACTTGGCGTATGTATGTTGATTTGAGAGCAGTAAACAACATCACAATTAAATACCGTTTCCCAATTCCGAGGCTCGATGACATGCTTGATAAATTACACGGGTCCAAGGTGTTCTCGAAAATTGATTTACGAAGCAGGTACCACCAAATTCGTATGTGCAGTAGGAGCTCACCCAAGAACAACAGATTTCCATTTCAGGAAAACTCCAAAAACTGCTTTATTGCTTTTGTTCAGTCTGTTTTTGTGTCTTTGTGTCTGTATCAGTTAGTTGTTAAACTCGTCCTCTTGTGAGGTCCTTAATTAGTTAGCTGTGGTAGTAGTTCAAGTTCAAAGCTGACCCTTATATGGACTTTACATCCAAGGGATCACATTGTATCAGCCTCCCTATATAAGGAGGGTATTATGTAATGTTTAAGGCAGACTTTATGAATGAATTAACTTTGAGAAATCCCTCAAATCTTTCAAACTTGTGCTAAGGGCTGTAGTTTGAGTCAAGCCTGATACATCTTCAAGGTGTTTGATCAGTGTCTTGCTTTGTGAGTCAAGTTAAATCTGTGCCTTGCTGTGATTAGCTTGCTTGTTGTTTGAGTCTAGTCTAGGGTGTTTGTGCTTTGCTGTAACACTTTAAACCTGTCTCAGAACTAGTCTTTGAGTTCCTTCTCTTGTGCTTTGCTGTAGGGGAGTTTCTCTAAGTCATATCCTTTGAACTTTAGTTAATATAAACCACTCTCTCTAAAACAGCCTCCATTTGTGTCTGTGTTTGTTTTCAGTTTAAGTAAGCTTAGTTAGACTCCTCTTAAACTCACAAGCCTTAGTAGTTTACACTCCAAATTGGTTATCAGAGCTTTGGTTGAGAGTCTTAGTGAGTTCATTTTCCCTAACTACATTTAAAAACACAAAAATAGCCCAATGAGTGAAGAGAGACTGGCAGGAGTAGAAGCAAGGATGGAGGACCTGGCTGGGATTGTAACCACCCTAACCAGAGCCCTGGATCAGGTAATAGGCAACCAGTTGTTTGCTAGAGGAAGAGGCAGAGGACGTGGAAGAGGCCAAGGAGGAGGCAGAGGAAGGCCACCTGATGATGAAGAGTATCCAGACTTAGATGACTCAACAAGGAGCAGGGCTTCCATCCACAGGCACATAGATAAGCATCTTAAGGTAGACATCCCTGAGTTTTCTGGTAGTCTTAATCCTGATGATTTGTTAGAATGGTTAAGAGAAGTAGAAAGAATCTTTGAGTACAAAGGTTATAATGATTCTAAGTCTTTTAAAGTAGCCATCCTTTAAATGAAAGGGTATGCTTCTCTTTGGTATGAAACCATGAAAGGGTTAAGGGCTAGGGAAGGAAAAGAACCCATCAAATCCTGGACCAAACTGAAAAAGAAACTGTTAGATAAATTTGTTGCTAAGGATTACACCCAGGATCTGTTTATTAAGTTGTCTAAGTTGAAACAAGGAGACAAACCTGTTGAATCTTATCTGAGAGAGTTTGAACATCTCACCTTGCAGTGTGATATAAATGAGAAACCTGAGCAAAGGATTGCTAGGTACTTAGAGGGTCTAGATAAGAGCATTGCTAACAAGGTTAGGATGCAACCTCTGTGGTCATTTGATAATGTTGTCAACTTATCTCTGAGAATTGAAAAGATAGGGAAGACTAAGTCTGTTACACCAAAACCTGTTAGGCCTTTTCAAACCAGACCTTACAGTGGATTGAGGACCATGGATACCCCTAAGACAGCACCCCCACCTACCTTAGACAAGGGAAAGGGCATCATGGGTCAGAAGCCAAGCACTTCATTGACTGAGAACAGAATTAGGTGCTTCCAATGTCAGGGTTATGGACATTTCAGGAAGGATTGCCCTTCTAAGAAGACCTTAACTATAATGGAGGTTGAGACTTGGGAGAAAGAAGGCCTAGTTGAGTATGAGAGGGATGAGCCTGAGGTTGAAGAAGTGGTGAGTGAGGAAGAAGAGCCTAGTCAGGAGGCAATAGTGGCACTCCCTGACACAGGCCACAGCTTGGTTCTATGGAGAGTAATGCATTCACAACAGATACCTTTGGAGGAGGATCAAAGGTCCCTCATTTTCAGGAGCAGATGTACCATACACGGGAGGGTTTGTAACCTTATTATAGATGGAGGTAGTTGTACCAATGTGGCCTCTGTTACTATGGTTGACAAGCTGAAGTTAAGCACTCAAGAGCACCCTCACCCCTATAAATTGAGATGGTTGAGTAAGGGAGCAGAGGTTAAGGTGGAAAAGCAATGTATGGTCCCATTCTCCATTGGAAGTGTGTACAAAGATGAAGTACTGTGTGATGTGGTTCCAATGGATGCCTGTCACTTAATATTAGGAAGGCCATGGGAGTTTGATAAAAGCTCCATACACCAAGGAAGAAGCAACACTTATTCCTTCAAGCATGGGAGTAGGAAGGTGACATTAGCCCCCTTGCCACCACATCAGAAGAGTTATGGGAGTCCCAGTATGGCTGAAGACTTTAGTGGAGTCTTGTTTATGTCTGAATCAGCAATGGTCAAAGAATGTAGTGAAGAGCAACCTGTATTGATGCTGCTATCAAAGGAAGTTCAGGAAGGGGAGTCCAAGGTAATCCCTGCAGAAGTTAAACCCCTCATTGATCAATTCAAGGAAGTGTTCCCAGAGGAACTTCCTGATGGCTTACCCCCTTTGAGAGGAATTGAACATCAGATAGACCTTGTGCCAGGGTTTGTACTACCTAATAGACCAGCATATAGATGTGATCCTAAGGCTACACAAGAGCTGCAGAAACAAGTTGGAGAGTTGATGAGTAAAGGGTTTGTAAGGGAGTCCTTAAGTCCATGTGATGTGCCTGCATTATTGGTTCCTAAGAAGGATGTGACTTGGAGGATGTGCATAGATAGCAGGGCTATCAATAACATCACAGTCAAGTACGTGTTCCCTATACCTAGGCTTGATGACATGTTGGATGAGCTGAGTGGCTCAAGGTTCTTTTCTAAGATTGATTTGAGGCAAGGTTACCATCAATTGAGGATCAGGGAAGGAGATGAGTGGAAGACAGCCTTCAAAACAAAGCATGGCCTCTATGAGTGGCTTGTCATGCCTTTTAGTCTGTCAAATGCCCCAAGTACCTTCATGAGATTAATGACAGAGCTGCTTAGACCTTGCCTAGGGAAATTTGTGGTAGTATACTTTGATGACATTCTCATCTACAGCAAGAGCAAGGATGATCATTTGAGGCACCTTGAGACTGTGTTTGAGATACTTAAGGAGAGTAAACTCTTTGGGAAGCTTGAGAAATGCACCTTTATAACTGAGGAAGTTAAGTTTCTAGGATATGTGGTGTCTGGTAGAGGCATTTCAGTGGATCAAGACAAGATCATGGATGTTCAGCCTTGGCCTGTTCCTAGGAATATCACAGAAGTAAGAGGGTTTCATGGCTTAGCATCTTTCTACAGAAGATTCATTAAGAACTTCAGCACCATTGCAGCACCCCTCACTGAATGTATGAAGAAGGGAGAGTTCACTTGGACTGAGAATGCTTTGCAGGCTTTCATGTACATGAAGAAACTCTTGTGCAGTGCACCTATCCTCAGGTTGCCAGACTTTAATTGCCTATTTGAGGTTGAATGTGATGCAAGTGGAGTGGAAATTGGAGCTGTCCTCATCCAAGAGAAGAAACCTGTAGCCTATTTTAGTGAAAAGCTAAGTGGTGCCAAGCTGAACTATTCTACATATGACAAAGAGTTCTATGCTCTTGTCAGGGCTCTAAGGCATTGGAGTCATTACCTGAAGCCCAAGCCTTTTGTCTTACATTCTGATCATGAGGCATTGAAGTACATAGGAGGCAAGCATAAGATCAGTCACAGGCATGCTAAATGGGTGGAGTTCCTCCAGTCATTCACCTTTTCTAGTAAGTACAAAGAAGGAAAACAAAATGTGGTAGCGGATGCATTGTCTAGAAGATACACTCTGCTATCAACCATGGAACAAAGGGTTCTTGGATTTGAGTTCATGAAGGATATGTATCAGGAAGATCCAGACTTTGCAGAAGATTGGTTAGCACAGAAAGAGGGAACAAGGACCATTGATTCACCCTACACTCTACAAAATGGATTCTTATTCAAAGGAAACAAGCTGTGTGTTCCCAGAGGGTCTTATAGGAGTCTATTGATCAAGGAGGTGCATGGGAGTGGCCTTGGAGGGCACTTTGGGGTTCAGAAGACTGTGGACATACTGCAGGATCAGTTTTACTGGCCTAAGATGATGGGAGACGTCCAAATAGTGCTCAGGAGGTGTGGAGTTTGTCAAAAGGCTAAGAGTTCATTTCAAGCAGGACCTTACACCCCCCTACCAGTCCCATGTAGGCCTTGGGAAGATGTAAGTATGGATTTCATAGTAGCATTGCCTAGGACAACAAGAGGGAAAGATTCCATCATGGTAGTTGTGGATAGGTTCAGTAAGATGGCACATTTCATTGCCTGTAAGAAAACTGAGGATGCTGTGAGTGTAGCAGAGCTATATCTTGATGAGGTGGTAAGGTTACATGGAGTTCCAAGAACCATTGTATCTGACAGAGACACAAAATTTATGAGTCATTTCTGGAGGACATTGTGGAGGCTGCTCAATACCAGGTTGTTGTTTAGTACCTCCCATCATCCTCAAACAGATGGACAAACTGAGGTGACCAACAAGACCTTGGGAAGGATCTTGAGGTGTATAGTCAGCAAATCTCTCAAAGATTGGGATTTAAAGTTGGCTCAAGCAGAGTTCTCTTTCAATAGAGCCCCATCAGCAGCCACAGGCCACTCCCCCTTTGAAGTGGTCTATGGTACTAACCCCTTAATGCCTTTGAATTTGTCTAATGTGTGCAGGTCAGAGATCCACTATGATGCCAAGAAGAGGGTGGAACAAATGCTAAAACTCCATGAATCAGTCAGAAAACAAATTGAGAGAACCAATGATCTATACAAGAAGAATGCCAAGGTTCCTAAGGTCAAGAAAGACTTTGCCCCAGGAGATTTAGTGTGGATCAACCTATGGAAAGAAAGGTTCCCTTCCAAAAGAAAGAACAAGTTGGAGCCAAGAGTAGATGGTCCTTTTCAAGTCATAGAGAAGATTGGTCCTAATGCCTACAGAATTGATCTACCAGGAGACTATGCAGTTCATGGGACATTCAATGTTGGAGATCTTAGTCTCTTCTATGAAGACTCTGAGGGAGAGGAAGACACAGGCTTGAGGTCAAGCCCTTTTCAACCTGGGGAGGCTGCAGCAGGAGCTCACCCAAGGGGCCTTGATGATCAAGCCACAAGCCAGACAAGCCTGACCCCAAGACCCTTTCATATGGAAGCTCGAGTCACAAGGTCCAAACAACAAGCCATGACAAGCCAAATACAAGCCAGGCCAAGCCAAGCCATTGAGGAAGATAGTCCAGGGCTCACCAAGTCACACCAAGTTCCAACTCAGTCCACATTACCCACACAAACCAGAAACAATGTCAATCAGAACCAAGCAGACCAGTTAGCAAACCCAGCTCCAAGAAGGTACACCAGGGCATCCCAGCCACCCCCACCATGGCCTACCATCAAGGCAACTCATTGATCAACAAGTTTGTCCAGGCAACCCTTTTTGAAGTCTAGCAAAAACTCAAGTAACAAGCAGCCCAAGTTAGAGTCCAATGAACATCAAAGCAGAGAGAGTACAAGTCCAGATGTGGTTTCCTTTTGTTTAAGTCAACTTGTCCTCGTCCAAGGCAGGTTTATCTAAGTCCTAATAAGAGTAGAGAGTCCCAAGGTACAACAAAACATCCAGAGCAAAGCAGCAAGACAACAAGAACAACAGATTTCCATTTCAGGAAAAATCCAAAAACTGCTTTATTACTTTTGCATCAGTCTGTTTTCTATGCTTTTGTGTCTGTACTTTTGAGTTGTTAAGCTCGTCCTCTTGTGAGGCTCTTAATTAGTATCTGTTGTAGTAGTTTAAGTCCAAAGTTGGCCCTTGGATGACCTGTACATCCAATGGCTCACAAGATAGCAACCTCCCTATATAAGGAGGTCTTTGTATGTTGTTTTAAGCAGACTTTTATGAATGAATTAGATTGAGAAACCTCTCAAACCTTTCAAACTTGTGCTAAGTGTTGTAGTTTGATTCAAGCCTGATACATCTTCAAGGTGTCTGATCAGTGTCTTGCTTTGTGAGTCAAGTTAAGTCTGTGCCTTGCTGTGATTAGCTTGCTTGCTGTTTGAGTCTAGTCTAGGGTGTTTGTGCATTGCTGTAACACTTTAAATCTGCCTCAGAAACTAGTCTTTGAGTCCCTTCTCTTGTGCCATGCTGTAGGGGAGCTTCTCTAAGTCATATCCTTGAGTTTTCAGTTAAAACAACTCACCCTCTCTAAAACAACATCCATTTCTGTTTGAAGTTGTTCTCGTTTTGAGTAAGTTTAATCAAACATCCCTTAAACTTGCAACCCTTAGTAGTTTACACTCCACAATACCGCCAAACCCAGGACCAAATGCGAGAACTAACGAGACACTTGAATATAGTGACTTCGTTATGGAAGCGGGTGCGATAAAGAACGTACTCATCTTTGCAATGGAAAGCAATTTGTAAAGACGCTTCATTGCCCAAGGTGCAAACAATATTTTCACCACGCTCACTAACGAATTCTCAAAAGCACCGAGGATCGTTACTTATGAGCATACCTGTCGCTTCTTTGAGGCGAAACTCCAGAAGGGCCAACCGGTTAGCCCACAACATTCTTGATATGATTGAGAATGTCGAGAAACTGGAGGCACTTGATTGCAAAATCAGTGAGAGCATAGTCATTGACCGTGTGCTTCATTCACTTCATGATGGTTTTGCCCTTTTCAGGGCAAATTACTATATGAATGATATGAAGAAAAGTCTTCATCAGCTACACTCACTTCTCGTACAGACCGAGAATGATATGAAATTGAGTGGGAGCATGAAGCAAGATGTTCTCATGATTTCCAACAAGGTCAAAGGTAAGGGCAAGGCTCGTGGCGACCTAGCTGTAGGAAAGCCAAAGTTTAAAAAGTCAGGAAACGGCAAGAGTGGGCCTGGTGAGACCAGTGGCTCACAAGGCAAGGCAAAGAGCAAGGACAGTAACATGGAGTGCCACCATTGCCACAAGATTGTGCATTGAAGGTGGAACTATCCCGTGTACCGTGAGGACATAAAAGCAGGCCGCGTCACTCCTGTTGGTATGTCATCTTTTATTCATATGATTGAGATTAACCATGCAAGTTTCGGAACTTGGGTACTTGATACAGGTTGTGGTTCTCATATGTGTAATCATTTGCAGGGCCTAAGAAATATCACACCTCTCGCAAAGGGTGATGTAGACCTGCGAGTGGGGAATGGAGCAAGAGTTGCTGCAGGTTCAGTGAGAACATATGTAATCCAACTCCCGAGTGGTTTTGAGTTATATTTATATAACTGTTGCTATGTACCCAATTTATCTAAGAACATTATTTCTGTTTCCGTACTAGATACAGACGGTTTTTCATTTTCAATAAAAGACAATAGCTGTATTTTCTCTTTTAATGAAATGATTTATGGCAAAGCAGTTTCCATGAATGGAATTTATATCTTAGATCAAACCACAGACATATTGCATGTGAATAATAAGAAATTAAAGGTTGGTCACAAAGATCAAACTTATCTATGGCACTGCCGTATGGGACACATAAATGAGAAACGTGTAAAGAAGCTCATTGACAATGGGACTATCTCCCCATTTGATTACGAATCATTTGGCACGTGTGAATCATGTCTTATCGGTAAAATGACTCGAATTTCCTTTCAAAGGTGTTGGAATGCGCGCTAGTGACCTATTAGGACTCATACATACTGATGTATGTGGACCTATGTCAATAAACGCAAGAGACGGCTATAGATATTTTATCACTTTCACGGATGATTTGAGTAGATACGGATATGTCTACTTAATGAAGCATAAAAGTGAGTCCTTTGAAAAGTTCAAGGAATACCAGAATAAGGTTGAAAACCAACTGGGAAGAAAGATTAAAGCACTTCGTTCAGATCGTGGTGGCGAATATCTTTCAAATGAGTTTGATCAACACCTTAAAGACTGTGGTGTAGTATTACAGTTAACTCCACCTGGAACACCTCAATTAAATGGTGTGTCCGAACGGAGAAATCGAACATTACTTGATATGGTTCGATCCATGATGAGTCACACGGTAGTACCTGATTCATTATGGGGTTTTGCTCTTTTGTCAGCTGCTCTTATACTTAACCGAAGTCCGTCTAGAGCTGTAGACAAGTCTCCATATGAGATATGGAAGGAAACGGTCCCTAACTTGTCCTTTATTCGGGTTTGGGGCTGCGAGGCTTATGTCAAGTGGAGACACGAGGATAAGCTCGGCCCGCGATCGGTCAAGACATACTTTATTGGTTATCCAAAAGGAATGTTTGGTCATTACTTCTATTCGCCTACCGAACATCGATTTTTTGTTGCGGCTAGTGCGAAGTTCTTAGAGAAAGAGTTTCTCGAGAACAAGTCAAGTAATAGAACCTTCGATCTGTCGGAGATTCAAGAACCAACAACCGAGCAACCGATGGAGGAAGATGTTCCTTCAACTTCTGCTACGGTTAATATTCCTCAGGAACCTAGAAGGTCGGGTAGAGTCTCCATTCCTCGAGACAGATACATTGGTATGGTCGAGCAGAATGATAGAGATGACATTTTACTCCTAGAGAGTAATGAACCCGCTATCTATAAAGGTGCCATGACCTGTTCTGACTCTAACCTATGGCTTGAAGCCATGCAATCCGAGATAGACTCCATGTATGAGAATGACGTATGGGATCTTGTTGATTTGCCTGATAAGGTACGGCCTCTTCAGTGCAAATGACTTTATAAGATAAAGCATTCCGTAGAAGGACAACCAGACACCTATAAGGCACGACTAGTGGCAAAAGGTTTCACTCAAGTGCAAGGATTGCATTATGATGAAATTTTTGAACCCGTAGTTATGCTGCATTCGATTCGGATAATCTTAGCGATTGACGCTTTTCATGACCATGAAATTTGGCAGATGGATGTGAAAACCGCCTTCTTAAACGGTTATTTGGAGGAGGAATTGTACACGGTACAACCCGAAGGTTTCATTGATCCTAAAAATACTAAGAAAGTTTGCAAGCTTAAGCGTTCCGTTTATGGACTTAAGCAAGCTTCTCGGAGTTGGAATCATCGTTTCAACCAGGTGATAAAAGAAAATGGTTTCACTCGATCGGTCGAGGCATCATTATTGTATGTCAAGTCGAGTGGGAGTAAGATTGTCTTCTTAATATTGTATGTTGATGACATACTATTGATTGGGAATGACATCCCTCTCTTATCTTCGGTAAAAGAATGGTTAAAGAACCATTTCCAAATGAAAGATCTGGGTGAGGCACAACGCATATTGGGGATCCGTATCTATAGAGATAGATCACGACGGATGTTATCACTCAGTCAGGAGTCTTATATAGATAAGATTCTTGAGAGGTTCAGCATGACCAACTCCAAGAAGGGGAACCTTCCAATGATTTCTGAGATGCATTTGAGTAAAGCTCAGGCACCCAAGACATCGGAAGAGGTCGAGCGCATGAGTCGTGTTCCTTATGCATCAGCTATAGGATCGATCATGTATGTCATGATATGCACACGTCCGGACGTGGCATATGCATTGAGTATGACGAGTCGGTACCAAGGCAATCCAGGTGAAACACACTGGATGGCTGTCAAAAACATCCTTAAGTACTTACGAAGGACTAAGGATTGGGTATTGACTTATGGAGGAGAGACTAAGCTATGCGCAATCGGTTACGCAGATGCTAGCTTCCAAACAGATCGAGATGACTCAAAATCTCAGTCTGGCTTCGTCTTTACTCTTAATGGCGCTGCGGTCAGTTGGAAAAGCTCCAAAAAGAGTGTTATAGCAGATTCTACAACTGAGTCCGAGTACTATGCCGCTTCAGAAGCTGCAAAGGAAGCTATATGGATGCGTCAGTTCTTACAAGGACTAACCGTAGTTCCTAGTTCGAATGACCCTATCACCATCTATTGTGATAATAGAGGTGCCATCTTCCAGGCTAAGGAGCCTAAGTCCAGCAACAAGTCTAGACATGTACTTCGGAAGGCTCACATGATCCGAGATTACGTGGAGCAAAAGGAGATAGTGATTGACAAGATTGCTTCGGATGAAAACATCGCGGACCCTTTCACTAAACCGTTAAAATATGATAAGCATGAAGGGCACGTTATTTCCATGGGAATTAAACGTGTTCCTGAGTTGTAGTAGCTGTTTTATGTGAATTAGATAAATGTATCTTTTTCATGCACTATTTATAACATCATCGTATTGTTTCATATTTTGTTTTTCATGTGGATTGTACGACAACATTGAACGCCACAAAGTGAACTGAATTACATTATAATTGTTTTGGTCTGGAATCGCCTACATGAGCTGATAACTCTAGCAATTATACTGTGAAGTTGATTGATGGTG
>JAIUZE010004868.1:0-53466 GCA_022085475.1 Heliosperma pusillum
TTTAGGGATTGATTTGCTATTTATTTTGATTTATGGCCTTTAAATCATGTTAATATGCATGTTTTATGTTAAAAGTTAACTAAAAATAGTTGCATGTTGATTCTGGCCATGAAATGTTTATATGATCTCACATGCATGTTTTAAATACTGTATGTAAAATTTCGTGACTTTTAATTAAGTTTTGCATGTTTATTGAGTTTTATGAGATAAAAGTCAATAAAGTGAGATTATTATGATCATAAAATTGAAACGTTCTTTTCTAGTATTGAAAATTTTTGGTACATTTTATAATCTGATTTATATCATCATGGTGAAATTTTATAATTTGTTTCACTAATTTACTATATTTAATGGTTTTATTTGATAAAACCGTTGAATACTAAGCTATTTGTTCATAAAATTTATTCAAAATTTTTGGGCAACTTTTTCTGGTTTTTATAGTTCTTGGAAATGTTACAGAATGTACTAAATTTTTGGTTTCAAATTTTTATGAGTTTTATATTTTATTTTGGGTTTATTTCATAATTGTTATGATTAAACCTCTATATTTAACAAATACGATCAATTCGAACTAATTAAATACAAACAAAGTTTGTGGGGACTAATTTTGAGTTCTAAATCAGTTTAGATAATTAGTATGAGCTTAAATACGATTTAAGTGTTGATTAGTGATTTTTAATGGTTAAAAATCGATAAAATCCATAAAACCGAGCTAGAATGAGCATGATAAGTATTAAGGGCGATTTTGGTATGATTTTAAAGCATTTTATTTATGTTTTTATTGTTGAATGAATGAATGTAATTTGCTTAATTTTTAATGTAAGTTGTACCTAGTATGGCTTAGATTATTTTAATCGGTATTACCCGTAATGTAAGGGAATACCGATTCGGTTGTAATTTTATTTGCGATCTCGTTTCGTCGTTTTTAATAATTTAATTTCATTTTTAGATCATATGTATAATAGGAATTTTATTTGTATCTTTTTGTAATTAATTATTATAAAGACGGAGATTCCCGAAGTCGGTGCTCCAAAAGACGGTGCCTTTTTGAAGTATTTTCCATGAAGAGGCAAGGGGCCAAGGAGTTGGTTTCCGATTTTGTAATCATCTAGTTAATTTTGTTAGCTAGGTGGACATACTAGGATTTATTATTTGCTTGATTTATGTTTTTCCGCACATTCCAAAATCGCCAACATGCAATTTTATTTCTCGATTGTCAATTCAAAGTTATTCAAAATTCACCGACTTAGTTCGCTTATAGGGAATTAATAACTATATTGACAAGAACTCTCACATGACTTAAAAAATAGAGATTAGCCTTACCAATTTGTAACACCTATGAATCCCGTGTTCATTAGGGCAACCACGCTCGTGGGTCCCTTTCACCTCGGGTAAGTAGGGTGATACGATCACAAGCTAAAATTGGATTGGACTCAACGAGATAAGCGTTATCTTGGGACTAGGAGATGGATTTAGTTTAAATCCGTCAACCAAGAGTTCTAAGGGAAGAATTAGTCAAGTATTGACTTACCATTTTTAGATAAAGGTAGCATACGATGACTATTTTTGTCTAAAGATGGGTCTTGGAATCACTTATATAATTTCGTGAGGGGTCATTATATGAGTGACTTGTTTAAAATTGTTTTACAATTACATTATATATAAGCAATGAATGTTTATTTTCCGTTCATATTTAATTTATTCGCGCAATGACGAATATTTATCCTTCTACGAACTTTTAAATCCGTTCAATCGTGGAAAGGAGTTTCCATTTTTTATACGGTAGCACTTTGATTGCGATCTCCGTTTAAACCACTGTAGCTAATGACAAAATAAACTTTTTCTTTTTGATCTTCATATTCACCATTACAAATATCTCTTATGAAGAGTATATAAATAAGTCACACTTAGTCAAAAACGTTTTGATTTTAGTGACGTCTTCTTATGACAATGGTACATCAATATTTTTTGCTCCAAAGAAAATATTTGTATTTTTGGTATGTCGTCATAATGCTCCTTATCGAGGCTTACCTCAAAAGAGGCCAAATCAGTTGGGACGACTAGGTTAATCGATTTATTTAAAATCGTGAATAACCAAATACCGTAGTCACTTCATGAAAGGTTTATCCTTTTGAAGGTAAAACCATAAATGAAATGAAGAATAGTCTTCATTGTATTTCTAATCTATTGGTCTAAATAGAGATTCATGAAAGTGAGTGGGAGCTCTAAGAAAGGTGTTTTATTCTTGATTGTTAAGAATAGGACGAGGTTCAAGAGTAGGTTGACACGATGTTCGCACAAAGCAAGGGAAAAAAAGGCAAAGCTATTTTGAATAGTAAAGTCAAAACCCAAGCAAGGTGTCGAACCCAACTTTTGATGATTCTATTTACAGTGTAAGACACTAGAAAAGAATCTGCCCCAAGTTTTCTAAAGAGTTAGAAATAGGGTGTACTATTTTCACCCATAATATCTATATGATCGACATTTATTTTGCTAAAATGCTAGTTTTGGGTATTAGATACTCATTATGGTTTTCATCGATGTATTCAATACATATAATAATGATTCGTGCGACGACTAGCCATGATTAAATGTCGACCTACTAGAGAAATATAACTATTGTAGTTTTATTTCTACAGAGACATATAAAAGTTATAACGTGATCAATCTAGTTTTGGAATTATAGGTATACTTTAATAAAAGTTATTATGTACATGACCTCTAAATAAAGAATATAGTATCCACTTTAGTGTACTACACAAGTGTTTCACTTTTGTGAATGGAACAAGCGTTGTATCTTTTTATGCCTATACTTGGTCAATGGTTATCCCATACCAATCAAAGGTAATTATATTCTGGACCTAAACTAGAAATTACTTTTCATATAGATTGAAAAAGGCTCAAAATTGGTGACCCAAATCTAATCTTAATTCTGGATATGTAGCACATCTAAAACATTTGATTTTGAATCTTATGCTGTGTGCGAATCTTGTATTCAAGCCAAGATGATTCGTGCCCTTTTGTTGAAAAGGAAATCGAACTAGTGAGTTATTGGTCAATTACATGAGAATATGTGTGGTCCAATAACAAACACAACAGAGATGGTAATGATTACTTCACTTTATTTACCGACGATTTAAGTAGATATTATGTTTGATTCTACTTAATGAGGTGTTAAGAGAAATCTTAGAAAAGTTCAAAGAGCTTCAATGTGAAGTAGTTAACCACTAAGAGTATTAGATCGAGGACTTACGACTAAATCGTAACTATAAATATCTAAGTATTGACTTTGATTTTCACCAAAAGTATTGTGAAATAGTTTCACGAGTTAACTTCTCTAACACACATTATGAGATAAGGCGTTGTTAAATAGAGAAACAGAACCTTATACGATATGGTTTTGTCTTTGTCAAGTCAAACTGAGCCATTTGACTAACCTTGGGATCTTAATATTTTTGTCTGCTATTTCTTTTCCCACCATATTAAAACACATTTAAAACAGTTTGATTTCATTCCATATACGATATGGGTGGGTAGCGTACCTAATTTGTAAGTTATCCAAATGAAACAAGTGCTCAATAATCCTACATTGACCACGAGAACAAAGCGTTTGTGACTCGTGATGTTGTCTTTCAATAAAAATACGATTATTTTTTGATAAGACAGAGTGGGAGAAAATGTTTCAAGAGCCACAAACTGAGCATATGGTCCGGAAAAGGTTTTCCTCATTGCTTGTTCAGTAGTTGTTTCTTCGGAACCTAAGAGGTCAGGTGGAATTTTATCACTTCTTAATAGTGATGAATTCTAATCTGTGACTTATAAAATACTGTTTCTAGTCCCAACTTCATGCTATGGCTTAGAGTCATGCGATTCGTAATGGACTCCATGCGTGATGGTCAGGTATGTGACCTGGTAAATTTAACTTGAAGAAGTAAGACCTCTTCAATGTAAATTGATTTTTAAGATCGAAATTTGCATGGATGAACATTAAAATGTTTTCAAAGATAAATTGGTAGGCAAAGAGTTTTGCACCAACCTAATTCTTCGTTCCATTCGAATATACTTAGCGATTACACCATATCATAATAGTATGATGTCAATTGGATCTCAAGAACCACCTTCTTGAATACGATTCTAGAAGAGGTAGTATATTTTATATTCACCTGTGGGTTCATAGATCCTAACTATGCTAAATTAATTTGCAAGCTTAAGAGGATGTCTTAAGTAAGCACTAAAGAGTTGGAATTAGTGTGTCAATCATGTCATAAAATAATTCTCGATATCTCGAGAAATTATGTTTATAAATGAAGTTTAGTGGGAGTAATATGGTTTTCATCAGTCTTATATGTGGAGACATATTGATCATTTTAGATGATGGAAGATTTTGGAGAAGTAGAATACATCTTTTAGATATCTGGATTTATGAAGATAAATCTAAAAGGATATTAGCGTTGAGTCAAAATTCTTATATTGATAAGATCTTTGACTAGTTCAAGGAAGTTGAACACATGATAATTGATTCCTTTTGTTTCCGCTGCGGGATCAATTACATAGGCTGTGATGTATATTCAATCCGACATTTCGCATGCTTTGAGCATGACGAATTATTTGCAATCAAATCCAAGTGAGAGTCACTTGATATCCATAAAGAACATCCTTAGTACTTGCGAAGGACTAAATATATGTTCCATGTGTTTGGAGTTTACAGTGAGTTGTGTGTAAGGGGTTACACAGACTTCAGTTTCCAAACTAATCAAAGTGAGTTGAAATCACGAATTGGCTGTGTTTTATAGAAGATTTATCTGTTTGAAGAGTTCCAAGCAGAAAAGACTATTGGAAGGTTCCAAGTAGGAGTGACATTTTCAAATATAAATGTCATGTATCCGCTGGAAGTGTTTCAGACAGTTTATTATTGCGGATTTCACAACGGAAATGGAGTACATTGCATCATATGATGATGCATATGAAAGTAGCTTGGATTCGACAGTATTGGAGGGACTAGAAGTAGTTCCTATAGTTGTATATCCTTCCCATGATACTGGTAAAACAGTGGGAATTACCTTTAGGCCAAAAGTCCTAAGTCTAGATTTAAACCTAGACACGTACTCAGAAAGTTTTATGTAATATGAGATTACGTAGACAAAGAGAAATAACAATCATAACAATGGGAAAGATGCAAGTATTGCTAATCCATTAGCCATGCCTTTTGCAAGCTGAACATGATAGTCATGTCATTTCAATGGGGATTGAAATATGTAACTGAATTGCTAGAGATTATGAGATATGAAATTATTGATAACGTATCAATTTTTCCAAATATTTGATAATCGCATTCATTGTTAGAGTTTCATTAAAAACTCATTTATTTAGTTTGACTAAATTTTAATACTTTGTTTATTCGAATTGGTTGAAAGAAAGGTTGAACCCAATTCAAGTGAACATGATGAACTTAGTGTTTTGTCCGCTAGTCACTCATTTAAGGTGACGTCTCGAAGTGACTAGATTGTAAGTCGATCGATGGTTGGTTCAGCACATTGGGGTCATGGAGATGACTGGTCGTTTACATAGACAGACTGTTGAGACACTCTGTCGGGCAGTGACCATAATAGAGTCCCTTATCAAAATTGTTGAAGCCTGATCGTGGCGGGGATTTCTATTTTATTCCTATAAGTCGATTCTTTAGAATGGCGACCATTTACCTAAGTCGGTGTAGTTTTCGATTGACTTTGGTTTTTGTCCTAGGTCGTGCCGTGAAAGGAGGCCGATGGACATCTTCTGGGTCATGGTGATGTGCATCATACAGTGTAAGATGGGTCAACAGAAATTGTCCACCCACGTTGGGTATTAACATCTTCGGGCCACTCGAGGAGTAGTAACTGGTAATGCGTGGCCACGCTCGGAAGAGATATCTGGTAGATTTTCCGGTCAGATAGTTACTCTCCCAGATCGAGAAAACCACTTTATTTATAATTTTCAATTGCAAGTGCGACCTTTAAGACACCTTGTAATGAGTGGGAGGATGTGACACAAAAGAGACAAGAGAATCGGTAGCACACAACTTGTCGAGACAAGTGGGAGAAATTGTAGGAGGAGGAGTCCTCCGCAATAGTGTTGCTACATGCACAACTTGTATCGGACAAGTGGGAGATTGTTTGAGTAAGTGTCCTCCACAATAGTGCATTTATATAATAAATCTCATTTGGAATATACGTGGCATGATTAGTATATTTTGATACTCCACGTCAGTTGGTTAACGTAAATCGGTAACGCTCGGCTGACTATAGTTTGACGTTATTGTCGTATGACGGCGGTGATCAACTGATCCCTTTAGGTCACACCTATAGGATGAGACCCAAATACAATACTAATTATTTGTATACGATACAGTTTAATTAGTCCCTTACATATATTTGATATATGTTTAGTTATGTGAGCTAATTATTGGATATTGAGTTAAGAACTCGAGCAAATTAATTTTATTGCTCAATTATACGATAATTGATTGATAAAATTTTACGTCTTATTTTAATACGATTAAATAAGATTTATTTTAGTGATTAATCGTTAATTCATTAAATTAGTTGAGGTTATGTATATATTTTGAGGTAGAGGTAACTAGTTAATTATATTTACAAGGAGTCGTAAAATAAATTAACTGGGCATTGTGGAACCCACTATATATTGATATAATGGTAAAATATCACTTAAAAGTTAAGTATATATTATTTATTAATTTGAGTTATATAATTGATATATGATCAAATTAATACTTAATTATATAAGATAATTAAGCATATGATAATAAGTATTTGTGAGACAAATATCAAAAATCAAAATGGACCATATTATACTCATGGTGGACGGTTAAGGTAGTAGTGGAGACTAATGATGATTATTCTCTCCTAAATCTACACTCCACCTAGTAATAATGACTTGTCCTAATTGCTTTAATGATTACATTCACTACCATACACTACCTAATGCATGTGAAATAAATTATGAGCAAAATATTTGTCCATAAAGAGGCCTTGGCCGGCTTCAGGTAGTAGAAGAGAGCAAGTGTTGCTCAACCTTTTATTATCATTTTTTTACATGCATTCTTCTCTCAACCTCTCTCAAGAAACTCACACAAATATAATATACTTCATATATTACTAATGTAGTAATATTACTAGTATCTTTGAAGGGATAATGCTATATTTATCTAGTTAATAAATATAGTGTTTTTGGGTTGATTCTTGGGTGCAACAAGAAGGAGACCTTCTACTTTGAAGATTGTTTTTGAAGGATCGTCATCCACTAATTTCATGCTCAAGAACAATAAGAAAAGAGTTTCTTATTGTGTCCATTTTGACCGAAAATTTCTCATTGTAAGGAAATTTCTTCTTATCTTTATATTTATGCTTTTATATTTGCATGCATGATAACTAGATCCTAAATCATTAAGTTAATGTAATTTAATGAACTAATTAGAAGAGTCTAATTAGAGGTCTAGAACTTTTACAATATTGTTGCGTGTTAATGGAGGAAATAAAGATGACAATATGTACCATAGAAGCAAAGTTACATTATGCGCGTGCTTAAACAATTAATCTTAGACACAGCTGTGATTTTCACGGATACAAAAACTAGTTAGTATTTCATACCCTGCAACGTATAATTGAGAAAGAAAGTGATGGACACTACCTTAATTGACCAATTATATGGTTGGGATTATGTGGTGGATAAACCAAACTTTTAAGTTATAACCCTTTCTTTTCATTCTTTCAGTTGGTTAGAATTTGGTGCTGATAACGTGTTATAGAATAAGAAAGAGAAAAAACTGTAGAGAGAATATTCAATGGAGTTAGATTTATTCATCTTAATACAGGTTATATAGAGTATATATCATGTAAGAAACCTAATTACATAAAGTATATAATGAACTACAAAGCTCAATGGA
Organism: Heliosperma pusillum; assembly: GCA_022085475.1. NCBI lineage: Eukaryota > Viridiplantae > Streptophyta > Magnoliopsida > Caryophyllales > Caryophyllaceae > Heliosperma > Heliosperma pusillum. The sequence continues at coordinate 7,943 of JAIUZE010004868.1, forward strand.
AATCCACATAATACGTTTTATAACAAATCTTATATTTTGAGAGATATTTCAGAGAAAATTGAGTGTCCAAAAATGTGAGAAAGTCATATATAATAAATACAGGGTATTATATATACGATTATACATTGATATAAAATTATAGAGAGTTTGTTGTATTACAATGTTGTAGAAAAACAAGTTATACAATTATAAATCAATCTTAGAAAAACACAATTTTATGAAATTAGCACGCATATATGTTGTAGAAAACCATGTTTTCCGTTTCCTTTCCTAATTTAAGAACAAAATGTCTGCTATAATTAGAGATGAAAAAATTTGGAACTGGAAAGAAGTCTGGAAATGCCTAAATACTACGTGAGTCTTCCTATTAATCATAAACTAGGAGTCCAAATTCCAAAGAGAAGGTCAAACCAATTTCATCAAAATTAAGCATATGATTCAAGTTATTCCCATATATTCGGACTTAATTCTATCTACTTCTAAAGACTATAACCAGTCTACGTTACACTAATTTTTTAGTACTTGTAATTAATGTAAGACAATATTTTTTTTTCTTCTTTTTTTCTTGGAGTAAGGCCATACTTTTTAGTACTTGTGATTTTTTTGGAAAGAAGAGAAATATATATTTTTTTAATGTATTTTAAGGGTACATATTAAGGTAAGAACAAGTTCATACTTACATTTCCGATGAGAATCTCTTGGTAAATATTTCCTTAATAAGCTTATTAATGTGTGACCTTAGAGCACACGTTGGAAAAACGATATTAAAATAGGTGACTTTTTTTAGTTCTAGTGAATTATTCACCCTCTATTTCACATTTTATGTATGGAGTATGTCATTTTTTTTCGTTTGTAGGATTTCCATAGAATTTTTTATTTTAAAAGAAAAAAATTATTATTAGAAAGTAAGAGTCTCAAAATGAGAAAATATTGAAACTTGAACTAAAGAAAGTACAAAATAATTTAACTTGTTTTTACTTCTATATCGTATCTTACCGTGAAATCGATTTCAGAAGACTTTCTTTATGTCTTTAAGACTTTAACTGTGGGTAAATATAATTCTTAAATCTTAATTAGACCTCTTAAACGGGTCAACGGGGATGGGTTACACATTCTATCATTTTGCAATAAAAAAAAATATGAGTTGAGTCTATTTTGGGCTTCTACAGGTTTATGGCTAAGTTAGGGTTCTAAATCGATTAGAATGTTTACTTTTAAAATTTTAGTCATTCTTTATTTTTACAATTACCTGATTTAATACTTCCTCTATCCCGGTCATTTGTTTACCTTTGCTTTTAGTACAATTATTAAGGAAATGGCATGGAGACCATTTGTGGTGGTACTTGGTGGATGACATGTGAACAATAGTCCCATTGATGATCAAACTATTAATTGATTATCTTCCTAATATAGAGAGGTAAACAAATGAATGAGACACCTTAAAATGGAAATGGTAAAGAAATGACCGAACGAAGGGAGTATATGATATTAGTAAAAATAAACAATTTTTTGTTTAATATATTCAATATCACAACGTTATACTAAATATTAGATTGATCAATTGTTACAAAAACGTGACAAACAACTATGACTATACGGAATACTTATATAGTAATCATTTGAGTAATTAATCATATAATAAAAATATGCTTATATATTTTTTATTTGTTGTAAATACAATTTTCAATACATTTGCATTTTTACGAGTTGAGTGACGATTTAGCGAGTTATGATCCTAAATATGCAGATTATTATCAAATAAGGTCATTTTTGGATTCAAGTTGAAAAGTGTAAACTATTTATTTTAGTGAATCTCTTTGGAGTCGAGTGATCTTTCAAGTATTAATAAGATAAGACATACATACGAAGTACTTGCTATTCCTAATGCATGGGAAACGTAAATGGAGGCCCCATAATACCATCACCAACTTAATATATACACATGGGAAATATATATATAATGCTTTGACTCTTTTTAATCACTACAAAAGAAACCTTGTGATAAATCCTCTCAACAAATTTTCCTTTCATTGTCATCTTTTCATCACATAAAACTAGCCTTTAATTTCGAAATCTATAACTTTACTCATATTTCCCAATCAAAAGATCATGGCAAACGTTTCACAAAAAAGGCACAAGATCGATTATTCTAAAACAAAGGTTGAAAAATCATCAACTAATATTAGTAATAATAATAATAATATTACTAATGAAGATGTTGAAGTTTGTATTAATACTAAAGGTAGTAAGCGAACTCGACGAAGTTTGCCTAGAGACTCCTCTTCTCAACGTAGCTCTGTTTACCGCGGTGTCACTCGGTAATTTTCGCATAATTTCGATTTTATCAAAGTTTTTCAATTTTGTGACGATGTAGTTTTTGTTATTTTCAATTTTAATTTCATAAAATGAAAGAGTTGGGGATCCTATTTTAATTTATTTTTTTTCAAAAAAAAAGGTTAGGTATTTTTGAATTTCTTACTCGTAATTGCTCCACATTATAACCAATAATTCCGTCTTAACAACTATCTCCTTGTTTTTGGATATATATATATATATATATATATATATATATATATATATATATATATAATGGTCATTTAACCAAATGGGTTTGGTGTGATGATAGAAACCATGATGTCAAGAGTTCGATTCCTGCCAAATAATAATTGTATTTTATTTATTTTAATGATGGATGTAATATGTATTGGTATTTGTTTCACATAGGCATAGGTGGACAGGAAGATTTGAAGCACATTTATGGGACAAAGATTGTTGGAGTGGTACACAAAAGAAGAAAGGAAGACAAGGTATTTTTATTTTTATTTTTCTACTTAACTAAGTTTCCTACTCGTAGGTTTTATTTTAACTACATTAGTTTTTACTACAATATTAAATTTCAATTGTTTTTATTTTTTATTTTTTTAGGGTTAGATTGTTATTGTAAAAGATGTATAAAGTATATTGATCTAATAACCATGTCATTTTCATTTCTTTTTGGACGTGCTTCATCAACTTGGGGTTGCAACTTACACATGAGCAGTGTATCTTGGTATGTTTCCCGAACTTATTGGCCGCTTTTATTTGTCAAGTGAATTAACATTTCTTTCTTTGTCAATTTCTCATTATTCATGAATGCTATGTTTATCAACAAACTTTAAACCATATTTTTGCACACTTTATAATTAACAGTCATCGACCTATTCCTTCACATTTTGAGACGTTCACTTTTATCAATATCAAAGTATGTAACCGATATCTATAAGTTAACGCGTTCTAGTTACCAAACACATCCGTTTATTATGTCACTGTCTATTCTACAAATTGTTTTTATCCTAAATTTTAATGGATTTTGTAGGTCTTTAAATCTTATAGGGTTGCTTTCTTTTTTTAGATGAAAGACGAAGTAATAGTTTAAATTAAATCATGCAAATTTGTAAGAACGGTCAATTGTGTTAGGTGCTTATGATGATGAAGCAGCAGCAGCGCGTGCGTATGATTTAGCAGCACTCAAGTATTGGGGCAAAGACACCATTCTCAATTTTCCTGTAAGTATTTTTTTTTGTAAAATATTATACTTATACTTGTATAATTTAATTTTGTTATTTGATATTTTATTGATATTGGACGTAGGTCTCAAATTATGGGAAGGAATTGAAAGAAATGGAGCCAATTTCTAGGGAAGAATACATAGGTTCATTAAGAAGGTGAATATTACTATTTTCTGTTGTACAATTTGCTTGGACAAACAAAAAGACTTTATACAATTATACGGAGTATTTTGAAAATGAGTATATCTTTATTGATTTTCTATTATTTCTTTATATTTGCAATTTTAGGAAAAGTAGTGGATTTTCAAGAGGCGTTTCTAAATATAGAGGAGTCGCAAGGTACATTCTGACAATTTTTACTTATGGAGTTAAATGTTGATTTTTATATTTTGAAACCCTAAATTCCGCTAATTTATTTATTGTCTTTGTTGGTTTAGACATCACCATAACGGAAGATGGGAAGCTCGAATTGGTAGAGTAAATGGCAACAAATATCTCTACCTTGGGACATATGGTATATACCCTCTTTCATGCTCCTCATATAATGAAGTCTATATTCAAAACTAGTAGTTGAAATCGCGTTTATGTAATATTGTACTCTTTTAAATTTAAAATATGTTAAACTATGTTCATGTACAATAATTATATTTTGGTCGGGTAATGGTATTTGATAAAGTTCAATTTTGGCCTATTCTTTTTATCTAAAACTTTCACAACTAAATTCAAGACAGAATGTTAAAATTAAACTGAATTACAACTCGTCTTGCTTTTGACCGTCACTAGTACTCCGTATCCTAAGTTTGGTGAAACACAAATAAAAGAATTGGTGAAAGTATATTATTATGAAAAAGGATAAGAAATAGTAAGAAAGGGGTCATACCAGAAATGGAGACTACGTACTAGTAGTATTATTCTCCCACCTATATGTTTCAGGTGAAGGTGCTCCAATTAATGAAGTTACAATAATCTTAAGTCAATATCATTTAGTTGGGAAAGTTCACCAACTTTACCGGTTGCATAATATATGCTTCTCTTTCTAATTCAGACAACCAAATATTTCCAAAACTCTCAACATAACTTTACATTTAGGGGTTAAGTCAATTATTGTATATTAAGTTTATGACATGAGATTAGAGGTCCGATTCCACGGTCCTTAATTGTCCCATACAGATTAAACTTAATATAACAGTGTCATCATAACGATCTATTAGTGTTATTGTAGATCGTTATATGCGTTGCTGAGTATCTTGTAAAAGTTAAAACTAGTTGAATGATTCACGTATAAAATTAATAAAAATTTGATGTGTTAATTTACATTCGAACTACACAGACTCAACGTGTGACCCGTGTGTACCTCGGGTAATACTTTGACTTTTGTTGCTTAGTTATTTTTATACTTCTTCATTCTTGCCTTAACAACTTGGTTCACAAATTTCTAACAAATTTGATACGTATTAGAGTTATTTATTTTTGCTATTAATGTTATTTTGTTATAACTTTGCAGCAACCCAAGAAGAGGCTGCAACTGCTTACGATATAGCTGCAATTGAGCATAGGGGATCCAATGCCGTGACCAATTTTGACCTAAGCCGTTACATTAATTTGATTAAACCAAATAATAATAATAATAATAATAATAATTCATGTGACGATGAAGCAAGTCCCAACCAAGATGAACCAACTAAATCAAGTGAAACTAGTGCTTCTAGTACTATTACTAGTAGTAGTACCCCTATATCTTTGGGTGAGCAACCATTTGACCAAATATACGACGAAATTGAAGAAAATGATGTTAGTATTGATGTGGGCATGTTGTTGGGCTACCCGACCTCGGTCGATAATTGCTCGTCGACGTTCTTGGGGTTGGATGAATGCAGTCTTATGTTGGAGTTGGAATGTAGTCCAATTCATCATGTTCCATATCCATATTCACAAACTACAAATTCAATAAGTCTCGATTTCGAAAGCGATGAAGATGGTCTATTTAGTGAACTTAGCTCCTTTTTATGTGATTTTGATTTAGAGAACGAACAACTACCAGTTGGAGATTGGAAAGGATAGTGATTTAGATTATAATGGTCTTTCGATAATATTCTTGATTACAATTGATGGGTCGGTCATTGCTCATTAGTCATTATTATGCAATTCTTTTTACAACTCATCACAAATGTGTAAACTGTTTTTCAATTGTTCTTTTTACAAAGTATTTATATTAACGACGTAGTATAATTCGACTTGATAGCAATTGCTGTGAAACCAATTCATACGCACGATTAGTCAAAATAATAAGAATTTTCTAACTGAAATATTAAATAATATTTTGATCTATAGTTTTATGTTGATAACTTGTATATTTAAATACGTCGAGAATTATTATAAGATAACAGGCTGTTAAAATGTAACTGAAAAGTTGAATGTTATATTTGGATTAGTTTCCTTGTAGACCTATTTTATAGTAAAAGACAATTTTATCTAAATCCAAGCTGCTATTTGACGTCGACAAATTACTAAATAACGTCGACAAATTTAATGAACTCCCTAATTTACCCCTCATTATATTATCTCCAACATTTCAAGATAATTCTAAAATAACTAAATATTATTGTTAAATCGTAAATCAATTGTTAAACTATTTAGCTTTGCGATTTCCAACTAAGACGGTTTTCGTCGTGTCGACCGGTGACGCAACCACAATGAAGCTTATAACGACGTCGAAAAATTATACTTACTTTTTTTTAACGTCATTTAACGGAACATAACAAAAATATTATTTTTTTAAAAAAAAAAAAAAAAAACACTATTTGGACGTGAATAGTACACGTCCAGGCCTAGGTCTGGATGTGAATAATTCACGTCCGGACCTATGTCTGGATGTGAATAGTTCACGTCCACACCTAGGTCTGGACGTGTACTATTCACGTCCAAGCCTAGGTTCGGACGTGTATTATTCACGTCCAGTTTTATTTTATTTTTTTTTATTTTTTTTTTTTTATTTTTTTTTTTTTTTAAATTTTTACGTTTCCGTCTTTTAAATGATTTTTTTTTAAAAAAAAGTAAATGTCATTTTTCGACATCGTTATTAGCTTTATCGTGGTTATGTCCCTGGTCGACATAATGAAAACCGTCTTAATCGAAAATTGCAAAATATAAATAATTTAACAATTGATTTACGATTTGTTTGATTACGTTGTCATGTTCAAAACCGTCTAATTTTGTTTTTTTAATAAAAAAACTTTTTTAAAAAATTTTAAATTAAGAAAAAGATTAGAGAGAGTATAAAGTGGAAGGTTATGAGGGGTAAAGTTGGAAGTTCAATGTTAATTGTCGACGTTATTTAGTAATGCGTCGACGTTATTTAGCATGACCCAAAGAATGTAATGTAAATTTCCAAAGATAAAGAGACAGAATCTACCAATTCAACTCGAAATTTCAAGAGTTATGGGCCTTATGGCCCAAAGAATGTGGCTTAGCACGAAAAATTAGATTAGAAAAAATGGATTGTTTTGTCAATTGGCCATAAAAGTGTTAACTTGGTGGATTGCTTCTTTCTTGGTTCGCCTCACTGGCTCTGCGACCTCTACCTATAGCTTAGAAAAGACATTTGTTTTGTCAATTTGATTAGTTTGTTTTAACCTTTGGTTCGCCTCTCTGGCTCTGCGACCTCTACCTATAGCTGCGCCTGCAGTCCTCACTTGAATTTTGCAATCGGATGGCAATAACTAACAATTAGCGAAAATTCTTAGTGTATTGAACATTGTTGAATCAATTTTGAAGTTCCAGGTTTACCCTCCTAACAATATAACCATAGATATTTGATTGATAAGAGCATATACGTACAAAATGAGAAACCACGTACGACTACATATGAGATTTTAATATACATGATATGATATATATGACTTGTCAAATTGAGTAACAACAAGTTAGGCAGTGCCGGTAACCCCAAGGTCTTGTTTGTTAGGAGGGTCATCTTTGCCAGGGCCGAAAACGGGTCCACCTTGTCCGGCTGCATCCTCAACCTTGTCCTGAAGCTTGTCAATCTGAATACCCTTATCATCCTTATCGGACTCAACTCCGTCCTAACCCGGTTATCCGCCTCCTGCACCGACTCGTATGTTGTCGCCGTAAATGACCCCGGTGGTTGCGCTCCTTGTGCTCCTGACATTATTTGCTTCTATATATATAATATATAATATGTATAATCACTATCTATGTAACTAACTATAATAGCTATGGAGGATATATTATACAGTATAATAGTATATATGTAATAAGAGCGAAAGAGTTGTGCTTTCTTTTGGGGTGAGTGAAGTAATAATTATATAGAAGTTGGCAAAATAGAGGGCGTGTAATTGTTGTTCATGCAAGTTTGAGTACACATCATGCACTTTAGCTACCTGTTTTGTACTTGTGTTGGCACGTAGACTAGACCAATGATACCTGGCAATGCAACTTAACACTTCGGTATGGTTACTCCATGCACTTTAAACTTACCACTTTATTTTAATCTTTTTTTTCTTCTCATCTTATCAACATACATCAAGCTGAGTATACACAGGAGCAAGAAGAGGTTTTATTAGTGGTTTTAATTAGAACTCGCAAACGGATCATTCGATTCAATTTTAGAGCGGGTTAAATCGTTTCGATTTAAATCGGTTGATCTTAATTTCGATTTCAGATTGATTTCGATCGGGTTCATTTCAGTTAGCCACTTTCATCGGTTTGTGATATTTTTAGTCAGGTATGGTTCGGGTGGGTAAATTTGAGTTCAGTTCGGTTTCGGGTCCTAATTTTTTTTTTGAGTTAATAGTCAATAAATTAGTTTAAATGTGTATCTTATACATTTTAATTTTAATGTAAAAAGTCATAATATCATTAATAAATAAAAAATAATTAAACACCTAAAAAATGAGTTTATTTATGAGAAAATAAATACTTTTGATTCAGGTCAATTAGTTTGGTTCTTATCGATCGGTTCAGATATATTCATGTTTGATATCAATCGGTTATTATTGATTTCGGTTCGATTCGGATTGAGTCGGGCTTCAATTAGTATTCACTATTCAGGTTACCAATATCAGGTGTTCGATCGATTATCAATTTAGAAGTTTCGGTCGATATTTCGGTTTTGGTTTCATTTTTTCGGGTCCAATTTTAACAGTAGGTTCTAAAAACGCAGTATGTGACTCTAATTTTTTGTTGAAAGGGAGCGCAAGGGGGGGTTTTATGAAGACGAGATTTGATTGGGTTATGAGCATATCTCTTATTACTAACTTTACTAATTAATCTGGTTGACGTCTGCTGATATATGAGTCTAGGACGATATAAGGGAGTATAATAGTTGACTTTTATAGTTAATTATTAAAAATATACTAGAAAGAGAAAGTTTTTCAAAAAAAGGATGAAACTACACAAGACCATTTGCTTACGATTAAAAAAGAAAAAATTCTCATTTAATTTGGAGGGATATATCCGTCACAATCTTGTCATGATCAAATAATATCCACATGTATAGGAAAAAACAAGTTATTTGTGATTCTCTAAGGTTGTCTTATCTACCCAAGTGGGTGATACTTAACCTGTTAGAGGCTTGTGACGGATATATACGTCACTTATGACGGAAATATCCGTCACAAGAGAGACTTGTTGCTAAAAAAAGTCTGTTGCTAAGATGTACCACCTATAATTTTTGTTTAGTCTTAGAAGATTTACCACTAATTATTCTCAATTCAGACGGAGTATTTTGTTTGAAGGTTTCAGTTTGTTCTATGTGACCATTTTTATGAGAAAATGTAACTATTTAACGATAAAATGTTGTACATAGTGTTTGTTGTTCGAGCAAACTTTTTGTCAAAAAATGCACATTTGGATGTATATAGGTCTGAAAAGTCAAGGGCGAGAACACCTACGAGAGGGAGGGGTGAATTAGGTATCTATTTAAAAAATTAAACTTAAGTAAAAGCCTCTTTTAAACTCTTTGGTCACTTAGACAAGAGAAGTTGATACTTAGAACTAGAAAGTAAGAAGTATACAAAAACGATTCAGCAAACAGAAGTCAAAGTGGAATCAACAGTGGATTCAGAGTGCAGCGGAAATATAAAAACGAAATAGACAAAACTCAAGGATGTTTTTTAAATTGGTTTGGTCACTTTTCCGCGACTTAAGTCCAACGCTATTTTATTATACATATTTGAGGTAAACTCATACAACAAAAGACCCTGAATAATTAAAAAAAACTCCCCAACCTACTCCGGTTGCTAATTGCTTAAAGCTACTCCGCAATAAGACTTCTGCTAATTGCTTAGAGTTGCTATTGCTCAAGGTTACTCCGCTAAGAGACTTCCCCAACTCTTTCTAGGTGCTAGTTGCTCTAGATAACTTTATCTTAAGACTTGTTCTACTCGTTTGTTACAAGATTTGTGTTTCTTAAAATGTTCACAAAATGAACCGTGGACAAAACGATTAGGTACTAACAAGAGATCATTGAACACAAGACATGCTTTGATGCAACGAATCAGCTTTTGATAAAAGACTTAAGAAAATTTGTTTTGCAAAAGATTTAAGATAGAAAAGTTAAACGGTTTTTGCAAAGACAATTTACTCGATTAAATCTCAAAGTCTTTTTTGTTTAAATGTTTGTTGTTGCACACTTGTTCAAATGAAATTAGCATGGTATTTATAATTAATGTAATGTAGAGTATACAGTACACTAAAAATGACACACCACAATTAAGTACAAATGTTTAAAAAAAAAAATAATTGAAGCTTGAACAATAAAACAATGACTACACTAGCAAAACCGAAACTCATTGTGCAAGAAAAGAGTTTCTTGTCCAAGTAATCTAGTTTACTAGTATGCAAAATCTTGTTGCTCACACATACACAAATATGGGTTAAGTTTTTCATCAAGAAAGAGCTTATTTGGTAGTAGTGTATGGGAACCATAAACATTGCCAAATATAGAAAAAGTAAATAACCCATTTTTGGTAAGTGACTTATTGTGCAAGCTACCTCTTGTGCAAGACACCAAAAGCTTTCCTTCAAAATATAAAGATCAAACCAGATTTTCATAAGTGTAAACTGTTGATCAAAAGTTTGGAAAGCACTTTTCAAGAGTTTGAATATTATTGAAATATTTCACAGCCAGAAATCACAGTGGGATCCACTGTTAGTTTTGAAGCATTTAGCATATACCAAGTTCATTGATTTCATTAAAAAACACTATGACTCTAATAATGACGATCTTTATCTCTTGATCTTCCTGTGCAACCTTGAACGATTAGTTGAGCTTTCATAGCTATAAGATTAAAACTTAAGAGGCAAACATTATATTAACAATAAGATTAATTTGTCTTAAGACATCATCAACCAATCTAATCTATAAATGGTCTCAACAATTTCCCCTTTTGATGATGGCAAGACAAAATAAAATTGAATGTGTTATTCCCCTCAATCTATGGTCAAGGTTCACAAGTCTAAACATATCACAAGTCAAAGCATGATCAAGATAAGATGCAAACATGGTCGAGGCAATGGCGAAGCTATGCCTGGGCCGGATGGGCCATGGCCCGGGCAAGCTTTTCTAGAATAAGTAACAATTGAGTACTTTATCAATCAATGAATTGTTTGTGGTAAATTGGTTGAATCATTACTGATAAGTACAACAGTCTAGGCAGCCTCTTCGTGAGGTCATGTGTTCGAGCCAAGGGAAGCTTGGAATTTGTTATTTTAATTCTTACAATATATTTATTTGTTTTGGTTGTAAGTTTGGATTTCATTTGGAATGACCCCTGCTTTATTAATGTGACATTTGGACGCTTTATTTGTTCAACTTTAATTTAACATAAAATCGTATTGTAGGAAATCTATTACTCCATTATTTATACTTCGTTCCAAAGGGTGTTATAAAAAGCTTATTATAAAATATGAAGTTGTTGGAAATAACCAATGTCCAATTCAATGATTAAACAAGAATAATAAAATAAAATCCTATTTAATATAGACGACTTTAATTTAGTGGTTTGAGACTGTGAAGTTCCCGATGAATTACTACACATCGATGAAATGAAAATCGGCCCTGGTCCTTAATTTGTTCTACCTTCGTCCCTGGGTCGAGGTACTATATATAGTCAAGTCGATACTAACCTAAGTAGAATTTCAAATCACTAAGCTAACATATTTACGGTGAACGCAAGCCTAAGAGTTATTGGATCACACATACATACAATTTTAACAACTTCCCCCTCTTGACATCATCAAGAGGAAGAATTAAATAGTCTAAGCATAGCAATTAGAGTCATACATAACTAATTGTTCAACGATTAACAACACAACCAAGTTTGAGCAAAATATCATAAACATAAAAGCCAAGGAGCAAAAAGGATTAAGTCTTGGCATAGGACATGCTTAGGCAAAAGACATGTAGGCATAGGTAGGTAGGATCGATCTCGAAGCTAGGCATCGTCCTCTTCTCCATCCTCGGACACGCCATTCTCAACAAGACCACCAAACATCGCAATCAATTCTTCATTTTGATTCTTCACCTTGGCCAACTCCACACGCATACCCGCAACTTCACTAGTGAGTGAGTGAAGGAGACTAAGAATCTTCTTAAGATCGTTTTTAACAGGGGCAAGTTCAATAGGTAGTGTTGAAGTGGATGAGAACACACTAGCCTTACCGGGGCACCTTCGATCAAGTTTGTCATTCCTAATTTGCAAGAACATACGAGACAACATATCCGCATTCATTGTATCACAAATATTATCAACCCCAAAGCATGTCGAATTAACAATATGCTTTTCCTCAAATATTTGTGACAACCACATCCCATAAGCTAACACGGTGGTACTATCAATTTTCCGCTTTCAAGCATCTTGGCAATTTGATCAATATGAAAGAAAATTAAAGCGGGCAAATTGATTTCATAGTGCTTAGCAAGACAAAAGATCAGCCACATGTCCAACACCGAACACTTCCCACGGCTCCCACTACACGGTATCAAGGTTCGATAAATCAAAATGAAAAAGAACCTATGATGTATCTTTAAATCACGAGCCGAAATGGAGGTGGAGGACGTAGCATTGGGACTCAAGAATTTTGTCACGGTTAATAAAGTGATACCATCAAATTTTGGCCAACCACCCTTAGGAAACGTAGACAAACTGGTTGTAGGGACATCAAGAATTTTTCCCACCTCCTCAAGACTAAGACAAAGCGGTTTATTGTTTATCACGGCGGTAAGAGAATTTGTCGGAAAGTCGACTCTCACTGTGGTATAAAATTTCACCACCTCGGCCATGTAGACTCTACCATAATATTCAAGACGGTTTTCCCACTTTTGAGCAAAGATAGCTTCTTTAAAGAATTTAAAAGCGGATGAAGAGTCATATCATCCAATGTCATATCGTCTACCGGATTAAAAACTACCCCGAATCACATTCTTGCAACAATCGAAAATAACCTTGGGAAAGCGGAAATCTCGGAGAATCTCAAGTGCCTTGGTCTTGTTTTCGTCCAAGGGTTGCTCAATAGCCATCAAAGCACCCATAGATTCATCGACTTCATCGGATTTTTCAATTTCCTTAATTTTTCGCTTGTTACCTTTGGCACGGGTTAGGATCCTTCGGGTTTTGGGACATTTTGCAATGGTTTTCTTTCTTTTCATTGTAAACAATTTGGGTGTTACAACTTTCGATTTCTTGCTTGAGAGGTTTCTGGCTTTGAATGAATTGTTCCCTAAGACTCTCGGTATTTTGTACAAGTGAAGGAATTTTCAGGTTTGGATTTGGGCTTGTATGATGCTTGGATTTCTGTGACGGTTTTAGGTAATTTGGATTTTGGAGGCATGATTTTTATGGTAAAAACAAACAACACGGTTGGGAGAGGGAGTTTTAAAACGGTTTTGTGGAGTAATGTAGAGAGTTATAAGTTTTTGAATAATTTATAAGTGAAAGGCGGATTCATTATTATAAGTTTGAATTTGGGAGTAGTAAATGTGATGAATAGTGAATGAATAGTAAAAGCTCTTATTTGGTTGGGTGAGAGGGAGGTGTAGACGGCTAGGTGAGACACATGAGAGGGCTAGGGGCTAGGCTACAAGTGGGACGACATTAATGGGGAATGATGGAGGGTGATTTGATTGTAGTATGTTCCATTTGTGGGCTCCATGTAAACAATAACATTACCCATTGGATTTTACATGTTGATTAATCATCTAATTCATCAAATATTAACATAATCACATAGCTTAAACAATTAACATCCACTCTAATCAATCATATAGGAAAATTGTCTACTCATAGATTTATGCACAATCCAACAAACCAATTTCCAACCGAAGTTTAACGAATTGTTCTCTATCAAGCGGTTTTGTAACAATGTCGACAATTTTATTTTCGGTTCTACAAAAGTTAAGACAAATTTGACCTTTTTCCACATGATCAACTAAAATATGATGTCTTATGTCGATGTGTTTAGTCCTCGAGTGGTGTATCGGGTACTTAAAAATGTTAATGGCACTTGTATTATCACATAAGATAGGATTGGAATCGAATACAATACCATAATCTTTCAATTGTTGTCAAACCCATAGAATTTGCGCGCAACACAATGCGGCACTAACATATTCGCTTTCGGCGGAGGAAAAAGCTACGGTGTATTGTTTCTTTGAAGCACATGAAATTAAACAACGACCAAAGAAAGTTGCAATTTCGGACGTGCTCTTTCTATCAAAGACACTTCCGGCGTAATCCGCATCCGAGTACTCTAAAAGATCAAAAGGACAATGTGAGGGATACCACATATACAATCTTTGCGTTCCAACTAAGTACCTAAGAATTCTTTTGACGGCAATGAAGTGCGATTCTCTAGGACTAGCTTGGAAACGAGCACAGACACACACTAAACAATATATCTGTACGACTTGCAGTTAAATAAAGTAATGAACCGATCATACCTCGATACATCGTTTCATCTACTTTCTTACCATTCTAATATTTGTCAAGATTAATGGATGATACCATAGGTGTTGAGTATGGTTTCGAGTTACTCATTCCGAACTTACTTAACATCTCCTTTATGTACTTTTGTTGATGAATCATCACATCATCTTGAGTTTGCTTGATTTGTAGCCCAAGGAAGAAGTCAAGTCCTCTCATCATACTCATTTCAAACTTATATTTCATTGGTTCCGAAAAGTACAAATAAAGGAGTTCATTTGTTGCACCAAAGATTATGTCATCGACATAAATCTATACAATCATCAGTTCACCACACTGTGACTTTATGAACAATGTTTTATCAATGGATCCACGCACAAAACCATTTTCTAAAAGAAATTTTGACAGACAATCATACCAAGCTCTTGGAGCCTGTTTTAAACCATAAAGTGCCTTGTCCAATTTAAAAACATGGTTTGGATAATCATTGTCCATAAATCCAGGTGGTTGCTCTACAAAGACATCATCTTCTAAATAACCATTTAGAAAAGCAGTTTTGACATCCATTTGAAAAAGTTTGATGCCTTTGTGAGCCGCAAAAGCTATTAGCATATGTATGGCTTCAAGTCTAGCTATTGGTGCGAAAGTTTCATTATTATCAATCTCTTCTTGTTGTTTAAATCCTTGTCCCACTAGTCTAGCTTTATTCCTTACGATATTACTGGAATCATCAAGCTTATTGCGAAAGACCCATTTGGTACCAAACACGGTCAAACCAGATGGTCTAGGGACAAGATGTCATACCTCGTTCCTCTTGAATTGATTAAGTTCCTCTTTCATCTCTATCACCCAATTTGAATCTTCAAGGGCCATGGTGATATTTGTCGGTTTGGGTTGTGAGAGGAACGCATGAAATGCAAAGAAATCATTGAGAGATGATCTTGTCTTTCTTCCCGAATTTAAGTCACTGGTCAAGTTTGTGAGGGGATGATATATTTGGTTGTTCCACTTCTCTGGGATGATTATAGTGCGAGAGGCATCATCGGGTTCTGAATCAACAGTGGCGTCCATTGTGGCTTCTGGTTCATTTTGTGAATGGGGAGGAGTTTCTGTTTGATTGTTTTGATCAAGTGTTCCCCCATTACCCATGGATGTAGTATCCTCATTTGAAGATTGAAGTGGTTCTGTTCCCCCTGAGTTTTGGACTGTTTCACCATTCAACAGTGACTCCGATTGTGGATCGGGTTCATTTCCTGCGTGTACATCATCCATGTCATGTCGAATCATTCCAAATTCAAAGTCTTCATCATCTTTATCATCCTCTACCTGCTCATAAGAATGAAAAAGACTAGACTCATCAAATTTGACATGTACACTTTATTCCATTTTCATAGTTCGTTTATTGTACACTTTATAAGCCTTGCTACGATCCGAATATCCAACAAAAACGGCCTCAACACTACGAGAATCAAATTTACCCAAAGTATCATTTCCATTGTTGTGAACAATGCATTTTCTTCCAAAGCATTTCAAATAGGATAAATTAGGCTTTCTTCCTTTGAGCAATTCGTAGGGAGTTTTATTAAGCATTTTTCAGATCATAACACGGTTATAAATGTGGCTTTATGTCTTGACAGCGTCGGCCCAAAAATTCTTTGGCACTTTACTAATAATGAGCATAGTCCTAGCCATGTTTTCAAGAGTGCGATACATACGCTCCACAACGCCATTTGGTGAGGTGTAGCACGAGCGGAAAAGTTATGGCTAATACCGTGCTCATCACAATAAGTAAGAAATGATGAATTCTCAAATTCGGTTCCATGGTCGGATCTTAAGGATATGAGCTTTAAATCAAATTTATTTTGGACCTTTTTCAACCAAATTAGAAATTAATCAAATACTTCATCTTTAGAACTCGATAAAAGTAGCCAAACGAATCGTGAAAAATCATCAACAATCACACACAAAAAACGGCTACCACCTCTACTTCTTACACGCATAGGACCACACAAATCAATATGAAGAAGCTCAAGAGGTTTAGAAGTACTAACAAATCTTTTGGATTTAAAGGAGGATCGAAGTTGTTTTCCTTTAGCACAATCATCACACAATTCTTTAAAGTCAAATTTATTGTTAGGAATGTCATCTACTAGAACGAGACGTCTAAGGGTGTTCAATATTATAGCGTTTACATGACCTAATCTTTTATGCCAAAGCCATGGGTCATTCTTTAAAGTGCTCATACAAGACAAGGTTTGACTAGGCAAGGCACAAAGATTAGTCAAGTAAACATCTTTAACACGTTTTCCTTCTAAAATAACTTTCCTTGTAGTACCATCTAGTACACGACATTCACTAGCACAAAATTCAACAATATTACCATTATCACACATTTGAGATTTGATAAGGAGATTATGTTTCAAAACTTTAACAAGCAACACTTTGTCGACACAATGTGACGATGACTTACCAACCTTCCCAATTGCAACAATTTCACCTTTCTTATTATCACCAAACATCACGGTGCCACCATTGTAGAATTTTAGTGAGAGAAATTGGCTTTGACTTCCCGTCATGTGATGAGAACATCCACTATCCAAGTACGAATTGCTGTTGCCTCTAACTAATGGCTATGAGAAATGAAGCTTTTAGTTTAGGAACCCAAACAATTTTGGATCCCTTATTGTGAATCTCAATATCAATCATTTTAGCAACCTTAAAGTTCTTATTTAGGTCATTGAATCTCTTAGCACAACCATTAAACACATGACGGTCTTGCCACAATAATTGCAATGCAAATTACATGCTCGGGAAGGCCAACATACTTTCTTTTTCTAAAATCAGTTTTGCTTGGGTCTTGATTTCGAAAGCAACAATGGACTGCACTGTGACTTTTGAAGCCAAGTCGGCATTCTTTTCAGTTTTAGCTGACTGACTTGTGAGAAAGTGTTGAACAGTTTGGTTTCCTTCCCATTTCTTATAAAACTCTTTTGCATCATTTAACTCTTTATTCAAAATTTCAATTTTGGCAAGATAGTCAAGGTTTAATCGTCCTACTTTTTCAAAAGCAACCCTGGCATCGATAGTCTCATCACGAAGCATTTCAGAAATCTCTTCAAGATCTTTAACATGTCTTTTCACAAAGTAAGGTCCGATAACAGAGAGTCATTTTCAATAGTTAGACTCGACACTTGTTTTACGAATGACTCATTTTGAATTTTCAGACTAGAGGTCACAGTGGACTCAATTGTGGCTTCTAACAAATTGACCTTATCGACAAGAATTAGGTTCTCCTTCTTTAATCTCTTAACATCCTTTTTAAGTGTGGGTATGATGTTACTCTGCTCAATCTCGTCTAGCTAGACATTGTTTTAGACTCACATTCTCTTCGGCTATATCCTCAATTTGAGTTTGCATAGCCTCGAGCTTTTCATTTTTAGTAAAGCATTTATTAAGTAAATCATCAAACATAGAACACACATGTTCTTTGGATAAGGATCTAACCTTTTTCTTGAGATTATTTACCTCAACATCAGATTCATCGGATTCGGAATTATCGGGATGCGCCATGAGGCATTTTGCGGATTCTTTCTTTGAAGACTTTGGACCAGCATGAGTGAGACGAGTAATCATGCAAACTTTGGCATCTAATTCTTCCTCAGAGTTGTCGTCCTCTTCGGAATCAGATAATCCCCAGATTGTAGACATGACTTTGTGTTTGTATTCTTTCTTTGCAAAATCACGTTTATCCTTAGATTTGAACACATTCCATTTAGGACAATGTTTGATAAGATGACCTTTCTCACCACATTTGAAACAAGCATTAGATGAAAAAGATCTCTTTTTTTGAAAAGTTTTCTTTCTAAAAATGTTGAACTTTTTCGGTACATGACTATTGATCATATCCGCCATATTACGTGAGTACATGGCTTGCTCGTCATTTCCATCATCTTCCACATCCCTTCAGGTTTATTTGAGTGTGAGACCTCTAGCTTTAGAGCATTCACGCGAACGCTTCATGAGAGTTATCTCATGAGCCATTAGTGAGCCCATTAGTTCATTAAGGGTCAAAATGGATAGATCTTTAGCCTGCTCAATAGCTGTCACATTCGGTTGCCATTTATCACTTTAGGCTCCGAAGGATCTTTCGGACTATGTCCTCGGATTCGAAATTACGACCAAGACTCTTAAGTTCATTGACAATACTAGAAAAACGTGAAGAAAGACTATTAATTGACTCGTCACGCCCCATATTGAACATCTTATATTGTTGCATGAAAAGGACAATACGATGCTTCTTAATTTGAGACGTTCCCTCATAAGCAAGGCTTGTGCGCAAAGCTACTCCGCTTAGAGACTTCCCCAACTCTTTCGAGTTGCTATTGCTCAAGGCTACTCCGCTAAGAGACTTCCCAATTCTTTCGAGTTGCTAGTTGCTAAAGATAAATCTATCTTAAGACTTGTTCTACTCGCTTGTTACAAGACTTGTGTTTCTCAAAATGTTCACAAAATGAACGGTGAAAAAAACGATTAGGTACTAACAAGAGATCATTGAACACAATACATGCTTTGATGCAATGAACTAGCTCTTGATAAAAGACTTAAGAAAATTTGTTTTGAAAAATATTCAAGATAAAAAAGTTAAACGGTTTTTGCAAAGACAGTTTACTCGATTCAAACTCAAAGTCTTTTTGTATAAATGTTTGTTGTTGCACACTTGTTCAAATGAAATTATCATGATATTTATAATGTAATGTAGAGTATACATTACACTAAAAATGACACACCACAATTAAGTACAAGTGTTTAAAAATTATAAACAATTGAAGCTTGAACAACAACATAATGGTTAGATTACTACACTAGCAAAACCGAAACTCATTGTGCAAGAAAAGAGTTTCTTCCCCAAGTAATCTAGCTAGTTTACCAGTATGCATAATCTTGTTGCTCACGCATACACAAATATGGGTTAAAGTTTTCATCAAGAAAGAGCTTATTTGGTAGTGTTCATGGGAACCATAAACATTGCCAAATATAAAAAAAAGTAAACAACCCATTTTTGGTAAGTGACTTATTGTGCAAGCTACCTCTTGTGTAAGACACCAAAAGCTTTCTTTCAAAATATAAAGATCAAACCAGATTTTCATAAGTGTAAAATGTTGATCAAAAGTTTGGAAAGCAATTTTCAAGAGTTTGAATATTTTCGAAATATTTCAGAGCCAGAAACCACAGTGGGATCCACTGTTAGTTTTGAAGCATTTAGCATATACCAAGTTCAACAATTTCATTAAACAACATTATGACTCTAACAATGACGATCTTTATCTCTTGATCTTCTTATGCAACTTTGAACGATTAGTTGAGCTTTCATAGCTATAAGATTAAAACTTAAGAGGCAAACATTATATTAAAAATAAGATTAATTTGTCTGAAGTCATCATCAACCAATCTAATCTATAAATGGTCTCAACAGGGTCACAGGGTCACCTATGACCCGTCAAAAGCCTTTAGACAAAAATGAGTGTCTAAAGGGAGACCTTCTGTTAATATAAAACAACTAATTTGTTATAAATTATCTGATCTTTAATTTATCACGAGATTGCGTTAAAACCGTTCATAATCAACTCAGTAGGAAATAGGATTTTACGGGAAATTTTATTAAAACGAGACTCTGTATTTAATGGTCAAGTTTTGTCAAGTTGAGTAAAGCATTTAGATTTAGTTCGCTGCTCTAGGGTTTGAAAAAATTCTCAATTTCCGAGTTCAATGGCACGGAAATCATCACAATCTAATAAGAATAAACATCATAGTTCATCTAAAGTGTCTGATTGTCTACTACAATTAAATCCTTGAAAGAAAACTTTAAGAAGGCCCAGATGTGGGGGAGGCACACAAAACAAGGAACATGCTTCCCCTCCCTGGACAAGGATGAGGGCATTATGGAAGACGTAGAGGAGGAGACTGGATCTGAATCTAAAACTAAGGAAGGCCTTGGTATCAGAAACATGGCAAGAGGATAATACAGATGCTTGACAAAGATAAGACACATCTAATACCCGTGTCTTCCGTAGACCTTGCGTCGGTGGCTTTCGGGCTTGTCGGGGGTCGAGTAAGTCTTCACTTGACCAAGTCTCGTTGTTACTCGATCTAGTTGTGTAGTCAATCGGCCGAGTAGGAGGTGTACTCGGTCGAGTATCGTAGTGACTCGACCGAGTAAGTGGGTCGAGTAGTTGGTAACTCGACGGAGTTGCCATGTGTCTTTGGTTCTGAGAGTGGTGAGTGAACACCAAGCCACTTGACCGAGTATCCTAAACTCGGTCGAGTATCCCTTACTTGGTCGAGTGTACTTTACTCGACCGAGTTGATGTCGGTTTCAACTGTTTTGCAAATCAATTTTAGGTTTTATTGAAGGGGTTATTGTTGTTATCCCTCATTCTATCATTTCCACCTTATCTCTCTACATTTAATCTCTCTCAAAAACTCTCTCAAATCTTCATATTTGGATCTTGTGGTTATGGAGCTTCTATCTTGGGTTGAACCTTCTCTTCTTATCCTAACCCCTTGGTGAGGCTCTTATTCCCTTTGTCTCCTTATTTTACAGATTTGGGGTTTCCTTTTTAGTTGTTGAGACCTCCGCTTTGTGTTGTCTAGATTCGGATTTTAATGGGTTATTGGTATTAGACTAGTTGTTAGTAGGAATTAGTAGTGATGGTATCATTACTGTTAATGTAGGCAAGGTGTTCGATGAAATGCGTCGTCCTCCTCATACTTGTTTGACTTGGCTTGATGTGCTATAGGACTCCATTGGATATGCTTCATGTGTTCGGACCGCTACTTGTTGATGATTGTTTGAAATGTTAAAAGGGTAGGCGAATCCTACTCAGTTGACGTATAGATGATTAATTATTGATTGTGCGTTGTGATATGTGACTATGATTTGGATAATTGTTGTGGTTGTGTTATATTGGTGTTAGAGTGGTTATTAATACTGAGCGGTTGTGGGAACCGGCTACATAGACTCTGTGGGCTGCTCTTCATGGTCCCACCATGGCTTGGTGCTGTTGTTGTTGTTATTGCTGTATCAACAAGAAGCAACAAGAAGCTAGAAATCCCTTGTCAATTACATAGTGAATTTCTTTCATGGCTTGGTGCCCGTGGTTTTTTTCCCATTCAAGGGTTTTTCATGTATAAATCCCTTGTGTCTATTGTTTTTATTTTCTTGCTTCACTTTATTTAGTATAGATCAGTCTTACTTGCGACTCCGTCCAGCCAAAACTACCAATTGTCAAACTTAAGTTAGATAACCCCGCATACTTTCCTTGGCCCTAACTGCGCGGAACCCTGTCAAAACAATTGGCGCCCACCGTGGGGCATGCAAACAACAATAGTCCATTGCCTTAACACAATACATTACCAAGCTTAATCATCTAATAATCATCATCAATCGACACAACATCAAGGGACATTGCAACAATCTGAATAACAATCACAATCAACACATAATCCAAAAGATTTAGTAGTGAATATCCCTACCTTCTAATAAACTACCAAAGCTAACAATCAAAGCTGCTCCTATACAAAATAGGCATCTATAAGAACATAATAGTATATAATTATTTTCCTAATTAATTGCCCAATTATGAACAAATTCCTCAAAACCCACAATTTTTAGTGTTTAGTCTCATAATAATCAATATAATAGAGGTTATTAATTATAATCTTACGAAATAGATGAAGAACAATCTGAACTTACCAATTAAAGGATTAGAGATGGACAATTGCTTGATAAATAAACTAATCTTATCCTTAGATGATAAAAGGGTGATATTAGAGTTTTAAGATGCGTTTATAATGAGTAAAACTGATTATGAAGGCATATGAACCTAGCTAGTTATATGAACCCTTACACCCAAAGATAAATAAAAAGAAAATCGAACAAAAATGTTGTTGAACTAGCCCGACTTGACCGAGTACCCCAAACCCACTCGGTCGAGTGACACCTACTTGACCGAGACTCAGTGATCGAGTAACCCCAAACATCCCAAGACACTACATCTAACAACTATGCCTACTCGGTCGAGTACACCTATGTGACTTGACTAAGTCACCCCCACTCGGACGCGTAGCACCACCTTACTCGACCGAGACTCCTAATAAAATACAGAGTATTACACTACACGGGTTAGGCTAGGAGACTTTGGTCGGGCCTAAACCGCTCACAAGATGACCCGACCTGAAAAACCAACCGAGACCTACCCAAAAATAACTTAGAAATAACCCGCTCTTTTCAACCCAAATCCGAAGACGAGCCGACTATATAATAACCATCACATTTAAGATTAACATTCCACCCGTGAACCAACTCAAAAATAGAAAATTTATAAAAAATATTATTTAAGGCAAATAAAAGTAATATTAAATGAGAAAAATATATACACTTTTAAAAACATATTGAAATAAAGTGAATTATATTTATTTTATATCATTTTACCCAATAATTAATAACTCAAGTGATTATCGTATAAAAATAGTCATTATTTGTCACACGTGTAACAATTGATCGATCCAATACTTGTATAACAATGCGATATTGGATATATTAAACAATAAAATGCTTACTCTCTGTTATCCTTTATTAACTGAATAATTATAAAAAAATATGAATAAATATGTTTATAATTAATAATATTCTACATGGTGCCCCTATGTTATTTTTTGTTTTCTAAGTGGTACCCCTCATTTTCTTAAAAAAATATTTGACCGTGTATAATTCATGGTCATGAATTTGGAACACGGCGTTTATTTTTTTTTTCCAAAATGATCGTCTTCTCGAGATCTTCGATTTGAAAAAAAATTTGTCACTTTAAAAACTTATTGCAAGAGTTATGGTCGGTCAAACGTTTTTAACCAAATAAACTTTGACCAACGATATCTCATGGCTACGAGTTCATAAAGTAACAATTTATTTTATTCAATCAAAGATCTCGAGAATACGATCATTTTGAGAAAAAAAAATCCGCCTCGTTCTGAATTCATTATTATGAATTATACGCATTCAAATTTTTTTTAAAGAAAAAGAGGGGTACCATGTAGAATATGAAAAAAGACAGGGGTACCATTAGTAAAAAAGCGTTAAGCCAGACCTGTTTCTCACCGAAACTCGACTCAAAACCTGTGATCCGTATTTTTACCTGAATCGTAATCTGCACGCTCGACCAGTTTAACAGGTTTACCCGGACTCAGTCCGAGTTGAAGGATAACTCATAAAGAATTAGTTCGATGTTGTGGAGTGGGGCGATGTAGTGTATTAGGCTGTGTCGTCCACCTCTAACTATAACCTAATTTAAAGTATTGTGAAAATATCTTATATTTTTGGGAAATTCTACGTTTTACCCCTGAGTCTTTCACTTTCTATGTTGTACCCCTTCTTTTTTCATATTCTACATTGTACCCCTAAATTTCTAATATAATTCTCTATCATGACCTTGTTTTACTCTCCATTAATTTTATCACTATCAAATAACCGTACTTATTTTGACCTTTATTCTAACTCATTAATGTTGTATCACCATACTATATGAGAAGTATCACAAATCACCTAATAAGCACAAACTACTACTGCGCTAAAAACAACCATTATGATTCATGACATGATGATAGAGATTTGATGAATTTGTAATTAGATACACATACTATTAGTTAGGTTAATGGGTACTTCAGCGACCTAATAACTAAATGAGTAGGTTATCGAGTAATTGGAATAGTAAATAGACGATTTTATAGGTCATAGTATAGACTAATCTATTAATTTATGGGTACACCATAGAATTTAAAAAGAGGGCTGCGAAACATCGTCGACGTTTTTTAAAAAAAAAAGACCTTTACTACCCTTTTCTCTCCTTCCTCTCTCTATCTTTTTCTCTTAAATTCTATACTCTCATAAAATAATCTAAACAACTTCCACAAAAATTTGAAAGACGGTTTTCATTGAAAATTAAACGGTAATCAATGACGAACAACGATTCATCGGTACGTTATGAAAACTCTTTAACATAATTTTTGTTTTTTCCTTAAGTTTTCCAATGCATTATATGTTGATTAATACAAGTATGCCTTACTTTGTTAGTCTTCCGTTACGAGCCTATGCCCTTTTATGATTCTTGAACACTGTTTTGAAGTCGATTTATAGTTTGTATGTCGAATTCATGATTATTGATATGATTTTAGGACGAGTTAGGGTAGGAATACTACAAAAGAAAGCTCGTTTTGCGACGAAATAATCCGTCGCAAAACATGGTTTTTCCATCGCCAGAGACAGTTTTGCGACGGATTTGCACTGGATAGTGTCCGTCGCCCATTTTCGTCGCAAACAGTAGTAATTGCGACGGCACTAATCTGTCGCTGGTTATTTCCGATGGGATATCCGTCACTAACATAAATAGCGACGGATTACAGGTGGCAAACAAGTCAAAGAAGAAGTCAATTTTTGCGACCGAAATTCCGTCGCAAATATTGACTTCTTCTTTGACTTGACTGCCACCTGTACTGCCAAGTCAAAGAAAAAGTCAATGTTTGCGACGGAATTTCCGTCGCACAAATTGACTTTTTCTTGACTTGACTGTAAGTCAGTCAATTTTTGCGACGGAAATTCCGTCGCAAAAACGTCTGTAATTTCCAGGAAATGGTTGTTTCCTGCATCCTCTATACGCGTTAAAACGACAAAAAACCTGCAAATAACAGAAGTTTTCCAGCAGTTACGCGTCCAACAAAGTTACTAATGTAACACAAAAACCATGCATGAACAAAGTTTTGATTTTATATCATAAAAGTAAAGTCTTACAAATAAAAGGTTTTAAGTTCAAAATAATTAACTAATCACTCAACCACACGGAGTGAAAGGGGTGAATGGGTGGGGCCTAGCATTATCGCCGCCATCATCATCAAAGTCGTCTCGACCCTGGTTAGAACCTCCAGGTCTGCAGCTGTGAGTAGAATTTCTTGCAACCTGACTCAAGTACTGTTCTATAGCTGCAATCATTCGAGCTTGCTCGTCGCGCTCTTGCCTAAGTGCCGCATTCTCTTTTGACAGCTTAGTAGCCAAAGTTTAGGTGCACTGAGTCGGGGCTGAGGTAGCAACAGAGTGCCTATGATGGTCAAACAAATAATCCGCCGCTGGTCCCAATCCGTAGCATCTTCCTTTCTCGTCAAATCCAGTTTCCTCATAATAGATCTCATTATCGTCGATGTTTTCGACTCTTTAACTTTGAAGCTCAGACTTCTTTGACATGATCTTATTCTGCATCACAAACAAGCTCAGAATTAGTAATTGTCATTTAAATTAAATACTTAATGTAATTAAATATATAAATGACAAACATAAATCACTTAACAAAAAAATGCATAACTTACAAAGAGTTCAGCTGGTTTTCTGATAACCATCCACGGAACTGGTGCTTCTTTGTCTTCTCTAAGACTTGCACGTCATTTGGGATATCAGCTGAATTTTTCCCGACCTACAATAATTTAAATACTTGTTAGTATAACATAGATATATATATGTAAGTATTAAATTATAGTTAGATAAATAAATAAAAAATGAAAGAAGATGTATATATACCATTCCGTCCATGATTCTCAAGGTGTTTTTTCTACCCATAATGTGAGTAGGCAACGCCTTTCCCTTCTCTTCACATCCCGACCTACGATTAGCCGAGGCTGATTGAGATCTCGCAACGAAAGAAGGATTTTCGACAGGCCTATTCTTAAGCTTTCTAAATAAGTCCAAAGGAATCCACTTCGGCCTGTGCTCCTCGTCTTTCTTCGAGGCTCAGTAGATCATATGACGTAAACGGGTCTTCATGGCGTATTCCCAAGCTTTCCTTACCATATCTGTATGGCAAGGATTGAAAGAAACCCTTTGTTGTCATGATTAAAAACATAAAGTTAGGAAAATATTAAGTAAATAAACAAAAAAATAAAAATCAATAAAAAGATAAATTGAGAAAAACAAATTTAAATAGATATAATTATAATATTTTAAATAATTATACCTCAAACCAGTTCCACCAAGACGACTGCAAATTATTTGACGCCTGTTTCCAGTTTGGCGCATGCTCCTTGTACCCGCAGGTTATGGTGTCCGAAATCAGTTTAACCACATCTCAGTCACTGAACCTGAAATTAATTATCATAGTTAAATACCTTATATATAAATATTATGATATTTTAAATAATCATAATTATAATTAAACAATTAAAGTAAAAGTGAAGTAGTCTTACCATACACCTGTTTCCTCATCCGGATCGAGACGGACTCTGCGAGTAGTAGTATCCACCTGTGTCGGTTGCCCGTTCCCGTCATTGACTTGTCCATTCTCATCCTCCTGCGCTCTGTTTTCTACATTACTACAACTACCTCTTCTTCTTCCTCCGCCCGCCATATAGAGAAAAACTAAACTATTCAAAGTTGTCATGAATTAACAAACATGTACAATTAATGTACAAGAAACTATATATTCTTATTAATGAATAATAAAAACAACTGTCAACAGCCGAAATGAAATTGTTTTGCAAACGCCCATACATTTAGAAAAAGTAGTTTCAACTAATATACGAATTAGAAATAATCTTATTCATCATCATTACTTGAATATTGGTTTTCGGAAATGTTGTATTTAAAAAGAGAGTCTATAAAATCTTCTTCTTCCTCTTTATCTTCCTCTTTATCTTCTGCTCCGTCTTCCTTCCGCTTTTGCTCTTCCTCCTTCTCCTCCTCTTCTACCTTCTCCTCATTATTGTCTCTACTTGAGTTTCTTCTTCCTCCTCCTCTATAATTTCGTTATCATCTGGCACTTCAATTATTGATAGTAGTGTCTCACTACTAATAACATCTTCTTGAAACGCAGATTCGACAATAGGAGCATCAACATGCGATCTGGCTTTAGTTTTGAATACTCCTGACCACTTATCTTTATCTCTTTTGATATTTGGATATGAAGTATAATAAACTTGTTCGACTTGATAAGCCAACACAAATGGATCATATTTCGGAAGTTTTCTGCTTCGATTAACATCCACAAGTTTATAATCCTTATGCATTTGCATTCCTTTTTCAGAATTATCTATCCAATCACATTTGAATAAAATAACATTATATGTGCTTTTTTCGCCTGTGTACGACAATTCAACAACTTCATTGAGTGTTCCATAGTAGTCAGCTCCCTCAGTTGAACTTACACATACTCCATTATTAATTGTAGATTTTTCCAAATCTAACCCATCTTTGAAAGTGCGAAATTTGTATCCATTAATGAAATAATGTTTTCATGTTCGCACCATTTTCGAAGGACCTTGTGTTAAGGCAATGAGAACTGGATCTTTTAAGTTGTTTACCTATCATTGTTAAATTATTATCAAATTATAATACCTTCAGGTAAAAAAAAAAAGTAATCTGGTGTTAGTATGTAGTATGTACTTACTTGTCCTCTAAACCATTGGGGAAATCTTGTGTCAAATTTGTTCCAAATATCCTCGGCTGTGAGAAATTGGGGATATTCTGTTTTGATATAATTTTCAAACATCCTATATTCATTATAAATAATGTCGAATTAAGTAATAGTTTTTACATGTTGTTATAATTAATTATTAATAATTAAAGTTCCAAAGGACGATTTTTTTACTTACACTTCGTTATGCTTCAGTTCATCTAAATCACAGTTAGATAAAACATATAAGTGTGCACGCTCATATTCGTTGTCTTCTAAAAATCTTTCACGACACTTTCCAGAACTAATTCCCCCGTGATCTTGAAAAATCTCGGGTAAGGTAGAATACGTAGGCTCTTTCAAGCCTACGTCGAGATCCTTGGCTTTTGTGTCTACGTTCTCTTCAAAATAAAAGGAACAGAAATTGGCAATTTCTTCAAGCAAATACGCGTTGCATATAGAACCTTCAACACGCGCTTTATTTCCAATCTTTTTTTCCAAATGATTTAAGAACCTATAAAAAACTTGGATAAGATAGAATGAAATAATTAAAGTTAAAATTGGATAATTGTGGAATTAATTACCTCTCAAAAGGATACATCCACCTATATTGCACTGGACCACCCATTATCAGTTCATACGGCAAATGAATTGGTAAATGCTCCATTGAGTTAAAAAAAAAGAAGGTGGAAATATCTTCTCTAACTTGCAAATGATTTCGGCAATGTTGTTTTCGAGAGTAGTCATTTTTCCAATTTGTCCTATTGGGAAATAAGTTAAAATATTTATCCCAACCCTTTTGCCATTTTCATTCTTTTGTTTTTTTATATCGATCTCTACCACATTTTCTACACTTATTTAGAAGACTATCATCATCCCAAAACAACATACATCCTATTTCACACGCATATATCTTTGCATAAGGGAGTTGAAGAGCTTTAAGAATATTTTTGGTTTCATAGAAGTTACGCGTCATAACATGATTTTCAGAAATAATGTCCCTTATAAATGACGCGATACCATCTACACATTTGTGGGGTAAATTGTATTCACATTTCAAAGTTACCAACCGTGAAGCTGACTGCAACAAAGAGAGACGACTCCCCTCATACACCGGTTTATTGGCATGTTCTAACATTTTGAAAAAGGCTAGTACATTAGGATTTGGAGATTCATCAACCACTTCGGCGTCAACATTTTCCATTATAATTTCATTAATGTTGTCGCGCAACGCATCCTCCACCATATCCCTATAAGGATTGCCAGACCTCTCCTCAGCGGGAAAATTCTCACCATGGCACACCCAATCATAATAGTCATCGCAAAAGCCCCAGAGCCCTAGGTGTTTTCGTACTTCTTGTTCGGCTAAAAATTTTCTATTTCTACACTTTACACATGGGCACCTAATTTCTTTACATCTACCGTAGTCTTCTTGTTTCTTAACATAATTAATGAATTCATTAACGCCCATTACAAACTCTTGCCTTAATTTTTTATTACAATCCAATCTTTCATACATCCACGCTCGTTGTACTCTTTTCATTTCAAATCTACATACACGTTTATAATTATTATCATCGACTTAAATAAATATTCAAAACAATAACAAAAAGAACTAAAAGTTTACTAATAGCAACAACAACAACAACAACAACAACAACAACAACAACAACAACAACAACAACAACAACAACAACAACAACAACAACAACAACAACAATATGACAACCCGCTACAAGCATGTGAATTAATTAGCGGAAATACGGTATTTTAAAAACCTTTATACATGCAAGATAGAAAATACGAGGTGTGTCAAATATTACAAACCAAAGTACGAAATATACTACAACAAGAGACGTAGTCTCTCCAAATGTTATCGAAGTAAATGTGATTAGCAAACAAGCTAAATAACGTCTAGAGGTGTTTCATCCAGGGACAACGCCCGCTAGCTCACACTTGAACCCAAAATACCAAGCAAAATGCCATCCAATCAAGCAACCTGTTCATCCATGAAAAACATGAACGCCACAATCAGTGGGGAGTAACTCCGGGTTCTCCCAGCTATATCACATTAAACGTACATAAAAGGAAATACAAAAGTAGATGCATGCATATATAGATATACATGTGAATTACGATAAGAATAGATAGGCAATTCAATATATAATAATAAGAGCATATGAGATACAAGTCCGAATCCATCATGTTATACAAAGACTCAGGGAAGACACTCTTAGGCAACCGAATACGCTCACTAGGGCTTACATCTCACCGTTAGCGGTATAAGTTTGATAAGATTGAGACTCGACAAACAAACCATGCCAAGTCATCCAATGATCACAAATAATCCATCATATTATCATCCAATCAAACATACAATACGTTGACGACATCTCTCACGGTAAATGAAACGCACTAGCACCGTGTACATGGCAAGTATGATTAACAGGCATCCACGGGAGAAAACCATTCCCTGAACGCATATACAATTCAATCCATTTCGTATATGTAGACTAATTTCCTCCTGGTAGGAACGACGATAATAATACGGTTCCTAATCTAAATCTGGCCAGACTCCCGGAATCGCATTTTCCAGTTCGACATGTGGTAGGACGTTCCACATCCAAGACTCGGTCAATCAAATGACGCCGAGTACCCCAAATTCGGAAGCTAAAATTCACGAAAGAGGCGGAAAAGAGCTCGAGCCACGTAACAAGCGGTACGCTACATGCAAATAACACCACCTCGCAAGTACACAACTTTGACGGCCGGGTCGATCAACGCAAAGGGTTCGCCTCCCAACAACGTCGTCGTATGCCCACTAACACATGCATTTAAGCAGTAGGATACATCCCCGTTCCGACATTCCAGCCTTACGAACGTGGAGGTAGCCAAGGGAATGAGAGTACAAAGCACATAACAAAATAGTGCTCAAACCGTAACATTTATAAAAACCGACTCAAAGTGGGACATAACAAAAACCGTCACAAAACATGCAATACAAGCGAATGAAATATCATATATTCGAAACATTAATATTTAAAGTCATTCCGTAAATTTATACGATAAATGAACGATCGGAAATATTATAAATGAAATCGTAAACAAGAAATACAAACACCTTCCAGCAGGTGCCAGCCGCTCAGGTGGACCGGCTGCCGGCCACCCGGCTGGTACCAATCAACATACGAAAAACCAAGTGAAAACACAGTGTGTCCCAGCCGGTCAAGGGGACCGGCTGCCGGCTACCCGGCTGGGACCAAAGGTTCATGAGAAAAACCAAGGGAAAGGTAGGGGTGTCTCAGCCGGTCGGCTGACCGGCTGCCGGCGGCCGGCTGAGATCAATTTCATGCTTTAAATTTTACGTAACACAAGAATTATACAGCCACTGCCCCAGCCGGTAGGCTGACCGGCTGCCGGCCGGCCGGCTGGGGTCAACATCACTCGAAAATCATCATTTTCACTAAGGATCAACAATTAACAATTATCGATTATTATCATAAATCATCAATTCTCATATGAATTCTCATCAAACAACAAGTATCATCATAAACACAATTTCTAAGCTTATCAATCATATTCTAAATACGATTCCTAACATAGAAAACACGTAAAACACGTAAATGATATCGAGTAACCCTTCACCGTTACCTTTATGCGTCTTCACTCCGCGTCAAGGTCCTCTTCAATCAAGAAGTAGTCTTTGTCGGGATCTTGAAAGTCACCACCTACAAATAGTTAATAAATGATGAATATTCTTCACCTTGAGAAAGACGGAAAGTTTAAAAAGCGAGAAAGACGGTAATTTTATTATCAATACGGATAGAGGAAGATAAGAGGGAAAGAATGAGACGAACTTACGTGAATTTGAGCGAGAAATGAGAGAGTTATGACGATTATAAGACGGATCAAAAATGGAAGTTATGCTTTTGGGGTTTTCTTAGTGAGGAAGAAAGAAATGTTGAGTTGTGAGGAAGTTAGGGTTAGGGTTAGAATAAGTAGAGAGTGAGTGGAAAAAGTCAAGAAAAGTCAAAGACATCTTAAGACGGGATTCACTTGAAATCTCGCGTAATATCCAAATACGAACTCGGAAATTCTAAATTCGACACGGGAAATTTAATTCTAAACTAAAACTAAATTTCGCTGAAAAGTATCCGTAAAATATTTTTACTATTTAAAATAGGGTACATTTACGGGTGTTACAATCACCCCACCTTTTAAAAAGTTTCGCCCTCGAAAGTTGAGCGAAAGAAAGATACCTTAATCGAATAGGCTTGGATATTTACTACGCATAGAAGCTTCCGTTTCCCAAGTCTCTTCTTCGACATTAGCACAACTCCACAAGATTTTCACTAAAGGAACCACCTTACTTCTCAACTTTTTATCTTTGCGGTCTAGGATGCGGATCGGCTTCTCTTCAAAGGACAAATTCGGTTCAAGCTCGGGCATTTCCTTTTGAAAGACATGGCTTGGATCACTAACATACTTTCTCAATTGAGAAATATGGAATACATCATGAACCTTAGCCAAATTCGGGGGCAAATCCAACTTGTAAGCAACGACACCAATCCTTTTCACAATATCAAAGGGTCCAATGTATTTCGGGCTCAATTTACCCTTAACACCAAACCGTTTAACACCCTTCATTGGAGATACTTTCAAGAATACTTTATCTCCAACCTCAAACTCTAACGGCCTTCTTCGGATATCGGCATAAGACTTTTGACGGTCTTGAGCGGCTTTCATTCTATCACGAATGACCTTCACATTATCGACAGTTTCAACAAGAACATCGGGGCCTAAGTCACGAAAATCACTCAATTGATTCCAACATATAGGACTCCGACATTTTCTTCCATAAAGAGCTTCATATGGAGCCATCTTGATCGATGCATGATAATTGTTGTTGTAAGAAAACTCCACCAACGGTAGACTCTTTTCCCAACTAGATTGGAAGTCGAGTGCACAAGCCCTAAGCAAGTCTTCTAAAGTCTGAATAGTCCTCTCGGTCTGACCATCGGTAGAGGCATGAAAAGCGGTACTCATCAACAATTTACTACCCATGGCTTCTTGTAAAGCCTTCCAAAATCTCGAACAAAACCTCGGATCTCGGTCGGATATAATCTCCTTGGGAACACCATGGTATCTAACAATCTCATCAACATAGGCTTTGGCTAAACGATCTAAACTCCAGGTTTCTTTGATCGGAATAAATCTAGCACACTTGGTCAAACGATCAACAACAACCCAAACGGCATCTTTACCTCCAACGGTCCTCGGCAAAGCCATAACAAAATCCATAGAAATATATTCCCACTTCCATAGCGGAATATCCAACGGTTGTAGCAATCCACCGGGTCTCTTGTGTTCAATCTTCACTTGTTGGCAAGTAAGACATCTTCCAACATAAGATACAACATCACCCTTCAAGTTCGGCCACCAAAACTGTAGCTTCAAATCCTTGTACATCTTATCACCTCTGGGGTGAATAGAATAAGGGGAAAGGTGAGCTTCATCCAGAACTCGCTTCCTCAAATCAAGAGCATTAGGAACAAATAAACGGCCATGGAAACGAAGAACACCTTCATCATCAAACTTGAAATCTTTAGCTTTACCTTCAAGAAGTTTAGCTTGAATAGACTTGTAGGTAAGATCATCAACTTGGCTTTCGCGGATCTCACGGAGAAAAACACGTTCGGCAGTCATAGCACCAACATGAACAAATCCACGCTCCACGAATTCCAACTTCAACTTTCGAAACTCGGCACAAAGATCATCGGGTAATACCCGCATAGCATTCAAAGCATGAGAAGCTTTCCTACTAAGAGCATCGGCAACAACATTAGCCTTCCCTTCATGATACAACAACTCAAAATCATAATCGTTCACCAATTCCAACCATCTTCTTTGTCTCATATTCAACTCTTTTTGAGTAAATATGTACTTCAAACTTTTGTGATCGGTGAATATACGACAATGAACACCAATAAGTTAGTGTCTCCATACCTTCAAAGCATGAACAACAACGGCCAATTCCAAATCATGAGTAGGATAGTTCACTTCATGAACTCTCAACTGCCTCGAAGCATACGCCACCACTTTCCTACTTTGCATAAGAACACAACCCAAACCCATCTTAGAAGCATCACAATAGACATCAAAGTCTACTCCATCTTCAGGCAAAGTCAACACCGGAGCGGTAGTTAACCTCTTCTTTAACTCTTGAAACGCAGCTTCACAAGCTTCATTCCATAGGAACTTGGTTTCCTTCTTCAACAACTGGGTCATCGGTCTAGCAAGCTTAGAGAAATCCTTGACAAATCTACGGTAATAACCAGCTAAACCAAGAAAACTTCGAATTTCTCTAATATCGGTCGGACTCTTCCAATCCACCACAGCTTCAATCTTCGAAGGATCCACCATTACACCTTCTTTAGAAATCACATGCCCAAGAAAGGACACTTTAGGTAACCAAAATTCACACTTGGAGAATTTAGCATACCACTTCTGACGACGAAGAACACTCAAAATAGTCCTTAGATGAATAGCATGCTCTTCTTCGAACTTGGAGAAAATAAGAATATCGTCAATGAACACCACCACACACTTGTAAAGATACTCACTAAATGTGCGATTCATTTGGTCCATAAAGATAGCGGGAGCATTCGTCAATCCAAATGGCATCACCTTGAATTCATAATGACCATACCTTATACTAAAAGCGGTCGTCGGAATATCAGCATCACGAACAGGAATTTGGTGATAACCGGATCTCAAATCAATCTTGGAAAAAGTAGAAGCACCCTTTAGTTGATCAAACAAATCTTCAATTCTTGGCAAAGGATACCTATTCTTGATTGTAATCCGATTTAATTCACGATAATCAATACAAAGCCTCATAGATCCATCCTTCTTCTTCACAAAAAGAACGGGAGCACCCCAAGGCGAGGCACTTGGTCGAATAAAACCCTTCTCAATCATATCATCTAGCTGCTTCCTTAATTCCTTCAACTCGGTTGGAGCCATACGGTAAGGAGCTTTGGCTATGGGTCCAGAACCAGGTACAAGATCAATAGAGAACTCAACATCACGCTCGGGAGGAATCCCGGGCAAATCTTCGGGGAATACATCAACGAATTCAAGAACGATAGGCACATCTTCAATATTTGGCAAAGAGGTAGTTGAAGAAGTCACAATACACAAGTATGCTTGGTGACCCTTTCTAACCATACTTACCAATTTCATAGCGGAAATCAACGACACACCTTTTCGGGGATGAGATCCCTTATAGGTTATTCTAACTCCTAAAGGACTCTTTAAATAAATTTTTTGATCACGACACTCGAACCTAGCATGGTACAATGCTAACCAATCAATACCTAGGATTATATTGAACTCTCCTAGAGGAAACTTAAGGAGATTAGCGGGAAAGATAGAACCCGCAATAGATATTGGGACATTAGGATAAAGAGTAGAACAAGAGATAATTTCTCCGGATGGTAAGGATATGGGAGTATCCTCACTAGATGTAGGCTTGATAGATAATTTATTAGCATAAGTCGAAGACACAAAAGACATTGAAGCACCGGTATCAAAAAGAATAAGACACGGTTGCTCTA
This sequence comes from Heliosperma pusillum, assembly GCA_022085475.1. Lineage (NCBI taxonomy): Eukaryota > Viridiplantae > Streptophyta > Magnoliopsida > Caryophyllales > Caryophyllaceae > Heliosperma > Heliosperma pusillum. Next base: position 43,534 of record JAIUZE010004868.1, read on the forward strand.
AGATTGAGAACATACCCGTAATGATCTCTGGATGAGCATCGGCTTCGGCACGGCTCATAACAAAGATAGAACCCTTAGGTTTAGCAGGAGGAGGGGGCAACTTTCGATCGGGGCAATCATCATAACGGTGACCACCCTTTTGGCAAAAGAAGCACACATAAGGTCGGTTGAAACATGCCACACCGGGGTGGTGTGGAAGTCTACAACGGTTGCAAAAGCGACCTTGAGCTTGAGCTTGTGGAGCATAAGGCTTATGAGCCACATTAGAAGTAGCTCGAGGAATGAAAGGAGCAGGAGCTCTTGTATTTGCATTGGAAGGAGGATTAAATCTTCTCTTGTTAGCATAAGAGTTAGAAGGAGACGGAATAAACGGTCTCTTCCCAAATACATTCGGCCTAGGAGTGAAAGAAGGAGAGGGATTATTCATCAAAGCTTCATCTCTAATAGCCTTCACAGAATTCTCGGCCCACAAGGCATCATCATAAAAATCCCCAAAGGAAGTAGTATTCCTCCTCACTTTACTTTGAAAAACGGCACTTAGCTTGTTGCGGTAATAGAAAGCTCGGTCCTCGTCATCTCGGATAAGTCTCGGAGCAAAATGAGCAAGCTTGTTGAACTTTGTAGTGAAGTCCTGTGCTGACAAGTTACCTTGCTTAAAGTCAATGAACTCCTTGAGCCTTTGTTGCTTAAGCTCCTTAGGATAGCATCTACCTTCCACTAGAGCTTTAAAACAAGCCCAGTTGAAGTCATCTTCAAGAGTAGCGGTGGCACTAGTAATAGCCCACCAATTATCCGCTTCCCTTACAAGGAAGTGCTTTGCGATCCTCACCTTGTCCTCTTCACGGACTTGGTATAGATCAAACTGCTTCTCCATCTCACGGAACCATTCTGATAGCTCCGTAGGGTCCGGTTCTCCACAGTAAGGTATAATCTTACTCCTAGCTATTTGTCCAGCTACCCATGCGTAGCCTCCCTGATGGTTATCTTCTCTACGAGGGGGAACTTGGTTGGCTTGAGCTAAAGCCGCATCTTGTTGATTTTTCAACACTTGCGTGAGAGCTTCCAACATGACATTCTCTACTACTCGTGGTCTAACCATCTTCATAAGAAACAAAAACAAATTAAGTTACTCCTATCAATTAGCATAAACAAATAGACTACCATGTAAAGTCCTTAACTTCTACGCATCTCTCATTTATTATTTCAAGGTCAAGTAGTTTAAGTTTATGGTTCACGTGTGTGCGTCAGGAGCGATAAAGCTTTGATACCAACTGTGACAACCCTCGCGAATGCGGAAATAAAACATACAAGCATGTGAATTAATTAGCGGAAATACGGTATTTTAAAAACCTTTATACATGCAAGATAGAAAATACGAGGTGTGTAAAATATTACAAACCAAAGTACGAAATATACTACAACAAGAGACGTAGTCTCTCCAAATGTTATCGAAGTAAATGTGATTAGCAAACAAGCTAAATAACGTCTAGAGGTGTTTCATCCAGGGACAACGCCCGCTAGCTCACACTTGAACCCAAAATACCAAGCAAAATGCCATCCAATCAAGCAACCTGTTCATCCATGAAAAACATGAACGCCACAATCAGTGGGGAGTAACTCCGGGTTCTCCCAGCCATACCACATTAAGCGTACATAAAAGGAAATACAAAAGTAGAAGCATGCATATATAGATATACATGTGAAATACGATAAGTATAGATAGGCAATTCAATATATAATAATAAGAGCATATGAGATACAAGTCCGAATCCATCATGTTATACAAAGACTCGGGGAAGAAGACACTCTTAGGCAACCGAATACGCTCACTAGGGCTTACATCTCACCGTTAGCGGTATAAGTTTGATAAGATTGAGACTCGACAAACAAACCATGCCAAGTCATCCAATGATCACAAATAATTCATCATATTATCATCCAATCAAACATACAATACGTTGACGACATCTCTCACGGTAAATGAAACGCACTAGCACCGTGTACATGGCAAGTATGATTAACAGGCATCCACGGGAGAAAAACATTCCCTGAACGCATATACGATTCAATCCATTTCGTATATGTAGACTAATTTCCTCCTGGTAGGAACGACGATAATAATACGGTTCCTAATCTAAATCTGGCCAGACTCCCGGAATCGCATTTTCCAGTTCGACATGTGGTAGGACGTTCCACATCCAAGACTCGGTCAATCAAATGACGCCGAGTACCCCAAATTCGGTAGCTAAAATTCACGAAAGAGGCGGAAAAGAGCTCGAGCCACATAACAAGCGGTACGCTACATGCAAATAACACCACCTCGCAAGTACACAACATTTGACGGCCGGGTCGATCAACGCAAAGCGTTCGCCTCCCAACAACGTCGTCGTATGCCCACTAACACATGCATTTAAGCAGTAGGATACATCCCCGTTCCGACATTCCAGCCTTACGAACGTGGAGGTAGCCAAGGGAATGAGATTACATAGCACATAACAAAATAGTGCTCAAACCGTAACATTTGTAAAAACCGATTCAAAGTGGGACATAACAAAAACCGTCACAAAACATGCAATACAAGCGAATGAAATATCATATATTCGAAACATTAATATTTAAAGTCATTCCGTAAATTTATACGATAAATGAACGATCGGAAATATTATAAATGAAATCGTAAACAAGAAATACAAACACCTTCCAGCAGGTGCCAGCCGCTCAGGTGGACCGGCTGCCGGCCACCCGGCTGGTACCAATCAACATACGAAAAACCAAGTGAAAACACAGTGTGTCCCAGCCGGTCAAGGGGACCGGCTGCCGGCTACCCGGCTGGGACCAAAGGTTCATGAGAAAAACCAAGGGAAAGGTAGGGGTGTCTCAGCCGGTCGGCTGACCGGCTGCCGGCGGCCGGCTGAGATCAATTTCATGCTTTAAATTTTACGTAACACAAGAATTATACAGCCACTGCCCCAGCCGGTAGGCTGACCGGCTGCCGGCCGGCCGGCTGGGGTCAACATCACTCGAAAATCATCATTTTCACTAAGGATCAACAATTAACAATTATCGATTATTATCATAAATCATCAATTCTCATATGAATTCTCATCAAACAACAAGTATCATCATAAACACAATTTCTAAGCTTATCAATCATATTCTAAATACGATTCCTAACATAGAAAACACGTAAAACACGTAAATGATATCGAGTAACCCTTCACCGTTACCTTTATGCGTCTTCACTCCGCGTCAAGGTCCTCTTCAATCAAGAAGTAGTCTTTGTCGGGATCTTGAAGGTTACCACCTACAAATAGTTAATAAATGATGAATATTCTTCACCTTGAGAAAGACGGAAAGTTTAAAAAGCGAGAAAGACGGTAATTTTATTATCAATACGGATAGAGGAAGATAAGAGGGAAAGAATGAGACGAACTTACGTGAATTTGAGTGAGAAATGAGAGAGTTATGACGATTATAAGACGGATCAAAAATGGAAGTTATGCTTTTGGGGTTTTCTTAGTGAGGAAGAAAGAAATGTTGAGTTGTGAGGAAGTTAGGGTTAGGGTTAGAATAAGTAGAGAGTGAGTGGAAAAAGTCAAGAAAAGTAAAAGACGTCTTAAGACGGGATTCACTTGAAATCTCGCGTAATATCCAAATACGAACTCGTAAATTCTAAATTCGACACGGGAAATTTAATTCTAAACTAAAACTAAATTTCGCTGAAAAGTATCCGTAAAATATTTTTACTATTTAAAATATGGTACATTTACGGGTGTTACAACAACATCAACAACATCACAAACAACCTCCAACAACAACAACAACAACAACAACAACAACATCAACAACAACAACAACTATCTAACATCTTCAACCTGCAAAAAAAACAATATTTCGAGCTCATGGGTCATTATCTCTCCAACCTAAACCCATCTTTGAATCTTTCATACCATTAGTAAATACTAATCATTTAATTAATTGTTATGAGACGAAAATTCGGCAGCACTTCCCTACAGTTCTCCAAATACACAATGCTGAATGACTTGTCACTCGACATATGTATTCAGAGAACATTAAAGGAACTGTCAACCAAAATTAATCGTCAAATAACAATTAAAAAAATAATTAGTATTTACCACCTAAATGGCATGAAAGATTCAAAGATAGTCCCAAAACGGGGTCTATTCAAGAATTACACCTAATGTGTAATTCTTGAACGGGTACTAAGTCTATCATATATGAAAAACATTTCCATAATAATTGTGCCAAAAGTAAAGGTAGACAAATGACCGGGACGGAGGGAGTAATAATTATACTATATTAACAATTATAACAATTCAAAGGAGGGAGGGAAAGATGGGGTGGCGGCGGTAAGGGAAGGGCAGGGCGGTGATGGCGCCAACAGGGAGGTGATGGCGCCGGCAGGGAGGGGGTGGTGGCGGCAGGGCACGGCGGCGCCGGCACGGAGGGAAAGAGAAGAAAGAAGGGAAAGGGGAAAAGGAGGAAAGGGGAGGGGGGCGACGGGTCCAGCCAGGGGAGGGGGTGGGTAACGCCAGCAAGGAGAGGAGGTAGGTGGCGCCGGCAAGGGGAGGGGGTGGTGGCGCCGACAAGGGGAGGGGGTGGTAGATCTGAAAAACCAATTTAAGAAGAGGGAGAGAAAGAAAGAGGGGTGTACCAATTGAAGGATCCGGTGGTGTAGGTGGTGGCTCCGGTGGTCTTGGCTTGGGGTGGCGCCGGTGGTCTTGGGTTGGGTTGACGAAAGGAAAAAATTTTGGGTTTTTGTAAAAGGAAACACGGGGAAAGAGAAAGTGGCTGTTCGGATATATCCAAAAAACTTGCGACGGAATTTCCGTCGCAATTCCGTCGCAATTTAAATAAAAAAAGCCTTGCAACGGAAATTCCGTCGCAATTTCCGTCGCAAGAAAACTTGCCACCTGGCTTTCCAGTGATGAGTTTTCAGTCAGTGATTTGCACTTGCGACGGAAAATCCGTCGCAACTACCGTCGCTACTATCTAGTTTGCGACGGAATTTCCGTCGCAGAAGTTCCCGCCATGTAAAATTTCTAGGCGCCATGGCTAGAAACTCTGCTACGGAATGTCCATCGCAGGTTTCTATTTCCGTCGCAGGATTCGTCGCAAATGTTTTTTAGCTACGGAATTTATGTCCGTCGCAAATATTCTGTCGCTAATGAAACCCTTTCTTGTAGTGCAATGTCTAAATTGGACGATGATATAGGGGTTCAACGTCCAATTTAGACGTTGATAACTGCAGGAAACGTCCAAACTGGACGTTGACACCCCATATCAACGTCTAGGTTGGACGTTACCTTTAGTGCTCAACGTCTACACAGGACGTTGAATCCCTACATCAACATCCAATGTAGACGTTGAACTCTATATGCAACGTCCAACCTGGACGTTGACACCCCATATCAACGTCTAGGTTGGACGTTGCCTATAGGGTTCAACGTCTAAAGTGGAAGTTAAATTGGTGGTTCAACGTTTTGTTTGAAGTTTACTTGTGTATTTTCGTGTTTTCGTGTAATTTCTCGTGTTTTCGCACGTTTTATGTAAGTTTTAATGTAATTTCCGCTTGTTTTGCACGTAATATTAATTAAAACCAAATGTAAACAGGGTTCATTTGAGGAATTTGTCGATAACGGGTTCGATTTCAACCCTTTATTTGTGACGGATATAGGCTTTGATACTCGTGACGAAGCGTTCGATTGGGCCCAAAAGATAGCGTTTGATAATGGGTTTGCATTGGTGAAAGCAACTAATGGAGCGAAAAACCGTAGCCAACCCGACTTGTTATCTTCATATTTGCGTTGTTCAAGGTACGGCAGGCCACCGGGAGAGTATGATCCCGATAATCCTAGGAAAAAATATGGTTCAACTAAATGTGATTGCAAATTTCGTATTCGAGCCGTGCAAAACAAGTTTCGGGGTTTCGACGGTAAATGCTTAATACTTTGGAACATTGTGACCGCCGATGGTTATGGGAAGCACAATCACAAGTTGGTAAAGTACAAGGATGGACATAGGCATTTTGCGGGTTTAAATGAAGAAGAGAAAGAGTATGTGAAACAACAAGTTCGGGCCTCGATTCCCCTGAGAGATATTAAAAACGGTCTTCATCAAAGAACCCCGGAAATGCCGCAACCCTCAAGCACCCAAATATATAGTAAGACAACCAAGCTTAGGCGTGAAATGAGAGGGAATCGAAATCCCGCTCAACAAATGTTGTCCTTAGCTGTAGAAGCAAAGTATGTGCAATGGCATGAGAAGAATCCCGAGACATGTGAGCTTTCTCATGTTTTCATGTCTCATCCGGAAGTCGTGAAGCTGTTTGGTACCTATCCACATGTTGTGCTTATTGATTTGACGTACAAGACCAATGTGTACAAGATGACACTCGTTGAGCTTGTTGGTGTCACACCATGTGGATCTTCGTTCTTAATTGCTTGTGTGTTGATTCCTTCTGAGTCGGAAGATGGGTACAAATGGTTATTGAAGAACTTGGGTATGCTTCTCGAGTTCACCGAAGCATCTATTTCGGCATTTGTCACTGATCGGGAGTTGAGTTTGATCGCGGCTCTACGGTCCGTCTATCCTCTTACATCTCACTTGTTGTGTCGTTGGCACTTGAACCGTGCTGTTGAGAGCAAAGCACAATCATGGTCAAAGAATGAGTGGCGCACAAAGCATATCATGTGCAATGAACAGCACGGTTGGAATGAAGTGATAAATGCTACTACCAAGGAAGAGTTTGAGTTGCGTTGGGCCGCCTTTTGTAAAAATTGGAAGGTAGTGGCGACTTATGCGGTAAAAACATGGGACCCGTACTCAACATGGTTCGTATTATGCTACACGAACCGGTATTTCCATCTTGGAAACACGGCTACTTCCCGGGTGGAGTCCTCTCATTCTCTTTTGAAGGCTTGGTTGAAAAGCTCTAGCCTTACCCTTGATACCATGTGGCCCCGTATTCATTCTATGCTTGAAGGACAACACTCCAAAATAAGAAGAGAGCTCGAGGAGTCAAGAAGTAAACCTCGTAATACGTCTCATTTGTTTTCTTTGTTGAAAGGAAAAGTGTCCTTAAAAGCTATCGGGATTATGGAAAATGAAACTAAGAGGGGAATTGAGTTAGGGATCGAGATGGCTTACCTTGTGCTTGTCTCTTGGTTGGTTTGAAAAATAATGGTGAGAGAGTTCACATTGATCAAGTTCATTCATTTTGGAGGACATTGGAGTATGGCAATGATGACATAATGCCGAAAAACGATAATGATGCCTTTGAAGAGCTCGTCGATGAAATGAGGAGTAGTGATCCGGCAAGTAAGAGATCTTTCATTGAGAAGATGCTCACCTTTCTTCATCCGGAAGACGAGTACGTATTGCCACCCCCTATTAGAGAAAATCCAAAAGGTCGACCAAGAGGATCTACTACTAGAAACAAGTCATTTTTCGAACATGTAAAGAGTAAGTTTGGGACACCTAGTTCAGATGGATCGACGACCGCTCAACAAACAACAGTTGGTGATTTTGATGAGGAGAGGGTCGGTGCACCTTTAAAATTGGCCTACACTAGGGGCCCTTTGTCAAGCTGGAATAAAAGATGGGGGGTCCCGGAGGAGATGTGGTGTTTTTTTTATGGTTGGGTGGATGTAGGTGACGATGGTCATTGTGGTTTTGAGTATTGTCTCATGCTGCCCGGGGTCGAGAAACTGACCATCTAGTGATGCGAGAATGGTGTGCTCGAGAGATTAGGGGTTTTGAGGTGTACAAGGATTATTTTGATGCGTCCTACGTCACAAATAATGGTTTTACTATGTTTGACAACACTTTGAGGCACATTGAATTTTCCAACAACACCGGTTGTGGTCAAGAACATTGGATGCATGACGTTGATTTGTATGTTTTCGCATTGTTGTTTAACTGGGCAATTTGTGTCATAGGTCAGGCTGATATGGCTCTACTACATCAAAAAATCTAATCAAGCCTGAATAAAGTGATGTCCTACAAGACCGATGTGAACCAACACCGTAAGGGGGTCCAACGGATATGCTCCGCCCTAAGCCCGTCTAGCCTCTGACGGTGCTCATCTAGAATTTTCTCCTCCCCCTTAAACCTAGGAACCCGTGACCAAGCCTCCACCAGTGGTCTACCCTCAACATAGTATCCTGCATGGGGTCGCAAAATGGGTAAAATACTCATATATCCAAGCCTGGAGCAATGGCAAACAACAGCTAAGCCCACGAGCCTCTCTCCGCGACGCCATACCCAACTGTCGGTACAAGTACGCCAATGTCGCAGCCCCCCAAGCATACTCACCAAAACTATCCAAGTCATCAAACAAATGAAGCATCCGGGCCACTACCCTATCACTAGACTTGTCCGTGAACAATGTCTGTCCAACCAACAACATCAAGTACGCCCTCAGCGACTCATCATGGCGACCCGTCTCCACACCCTCCCTCAACTTCTGGGTCGACAACCCACCACTCCTATAATATGGTGGCTCGACATCCTGAAAAGCCAGCCCAAATAAAGTAGCCATCTTCTCCCTCAAGCCTGCATCATCCCTCGTGCTACCCTCCTCCTGCTCCACCATACCCTCCACAAAAACCCTAACGCCTCTCACCTTTATCCCTATAATACGCTGAACATCATGTAATAAGATAGTGATCTCTCCAAAAGGCATATGGAAACTGTTAGTATCCGGCTGCCACCTCTCTACAAATGCACTACATAGATTTTCATCTATGCCGGTGGTCACACAACTCCTCAAAACACCAAGCCCACTCTCACTAACTCTCCGGGCAACCAGCTCCGGCACCTTCATCCCGTTCATAGCCTCCATACAACCGGGGCTCTCATAACACTTCAGCCACGATCTCACCGGCTTGGGCTCCGTCCAACTACTATAAGCCACGTGCCCACCGAAACTATGTAAGACGTTGAGGTGAACCGGTCCACCCTCAACCACGCCACTAAGACGCCAAGACAAATCCCTCTTCGTCTTCTTCCTCCCCGTGCTAGATAAACCCTGACTAACCGGCACATATCGTCCTCTACCAACCTGTACCACCGTCTTACCTGTTGGTTCGGATGCCTGGTTCTCTAAAAAACACTCGTCATCGGGCTGCTCTGCCGCCCCCTCCGACTCAGATCCTGAACCGCCATCAACATTACGATCATCAACTTCACCTACCCTATAAAAAACAGACGGAAAATCTGTCTCGCTCACAGCAGGCGGGGACGTAGGGGCAACGTCCATACCCTCTGACCGAGTAGGACGAAAGACCACTCCGGGTAGACGCACTCCGGGTACACGCCGCTTAGATGCCGTCACTTTTCGGCCTTTCGTACGATCAGGGACCACCATTATGTTTTTTTCTTTATCCATCTGCATATACGATAATATAACGTTATAGACAATCGACAAACAAACATAAACTCATTAAAAAAACATTTGAAATAACGAGAATAAAAAGCGATCATAAACAAATAAACATATAAAACGTTCTTTCAAAAGCGATCATAAACAAACATATAATAACAAATATTATACTTTTACACGAATTAAATTACATATGATTAAACAAATAATCATCGTCAACGTTCAAAACCATCGAAAACAACGCAAAAACAAAAAATGTCCAGGGTGCACGTTGGTGTTAAGGACCAACGTCCAGCCCAGACATTGGTCATCAACACCAACGTCCAGCCCAGATGTTGGTCATTAACACTAACGTCTGGGATGGACGTTGGTGTTGATGACCAACGTCTGGGCTGGACGTTGGTCCTTAACACCAACGTGCACCCTGGACGTTGGTCATCAACACCAACGTCCAGCCCAGACGTTGGTGTTAGTGACCAACGTCCAAAAAATTGTCTTTTTCTTTACCAACAACCAAAACCGTCTTC